>JAEQBH010002159.1:195000-295612 GCA_016808115.1 Tetrastigma voinierianum | reverse complement strand
GAGCATCCGCCACTATCGAAACCATTCAGCCGCACTCCCCCGACTTCCGACCATGCATCGTACCATCACATCATTTTTACCGTGATGGTAATGCAAAGTGAAATCATAGTCCTCCAAATACCCATCCACTGCGGTTGCCCTCATGTCGAGGTCCCGCTACGCGAAAATATACGTGACTTTCAGGGTCTGAAAATACCTCAAACTATTCACCATACAAGTAGTGGCGCCAAATCTTTAAGGCAAAGACTATGGCCGCCAACCTGCATCACGTGGTGGCACCCGCCATGATTCTTTAACTGTCTGGAACCATAAGCCACAACCTTCTCGAACTGCATCAATACACATCTCTACCGTCCTGGGAGACATCACAAGACACCGTACCTCGTCCTTGTTTCGGGATCATCGTATCAGAGTCAGGGGTAAGCCTTATTTTTCAATTCCCGTGAATGCCTTCACCCGCCATTCCATCGACTTTGAACTATTTCAAGAATGTGAACTCGAGCGCCCATGCGAAGTGCCTGATCTAATAAAACCTCATTCAACAATTCGCAGCTGACTCGAAGTTCTTACAACTCAACCGGTACCATCCTATGAGGAGTCATAGAAATGGGCGACGTACCAGGGTGTAACTCAATGATAAAGTCTACATCCTTATGAGGTGGTAATCCCGGTAGCTCATTCGGAAAAACATCCTCATACTCGCAAACTATCCGAGGTAGATTCAAATCCTGTCTCACCTCGTCCTCCAGGGTAAGCTTGCTAGCCAACCCATCAACTGTCCACTCCATCTGGAATCATGCATTGTCTAAGGTAAAGCGTCATGCTTCTCCCCTTGAAAAGTCACACGGATACCGTCCGGTGTGTATGCAGAAATCCTCCTACTATCATAGTCAATGACGACTCGATGTGCTGTCAACCAATCCATGCCAAGAATGACATCAAAATCCGATATGTCCATTACCCGAAGGTCCACCGTGAGCAGAATCCCTGAGATCTCTAACTCACAATCTCGATATTCGTCTCAATCCTCACCCTGGGCCTCCCATGGAGAACTCACGCATAAATCCATCATCCAAGGTCTCACATCTAAACCCAAAACATCCACACTAGATGCAAATGACAAAAGAATGTGTGATGCATCGTAATCAAACAATATCTTACCATAAGCGAGACAGCGTAAAACATACCCCGTATCACTAACTAATCAACTAACTCGCTTAGGTGTGATGGCGCACACGCCGTGTCCCCGATGTCTCCGCCCCGTGAACCCTCTCCTCGACCTCGATCCATACCATGGTCTCTCCGGGCTTATCCGCATAGCGTAAGACACTTCAGGCAACACCCGAGACTGAGCATCGTCCTCTCGCCCGCATCGGGCGAAGGAAACAACCGCATCCGCGCCCCTTTCACCGATGACTGGAACGCGCTGGTCTCCATAATTTCGGGATCCTAGCCTTCGTGGACAATCCCGCTCTACGGTTCAGCCGAGCGGCAATGATAACATATCATGTACCCCGTCTAAGCCAAAGCCCCGACTCGACCTCGGGCTCCTAATAAATTACGCCCCGTCTCAAATCCCCCGTGGAATAGAAGTCTTCTGCTTCCTTCCCGAATTAGAAGAAGATTGATTCTCCTTCCTCTTAATACTAGCACCCATATCCCGGATGCTCCGTGTGTTATCTACTCCTCTTCCAATGGCCAAGGCTGTCCTGACCATCGAGTCCCCTCCTCCCATGTATGTCGGAGGATGATGCTTGGAACCTCGGAGGTTACTTCTCTGCCCCCGCCCACCGTTGCACTAGTTCTGCGCAATGGTAGCCCACTGCACTCGCCAGGCAATGATGGCAACTACAACAATGCATATCCTTTCCAACTAATCAAAACAAATGCACTGCCACCATCGGGGTCTCCTCCTCCCGAGGGTCGGGAGGATCTGCGCTCAAACCTCCGGAGGTTACTCACTTCCCCGGTTCCACGCACCAGCCATGCGATGGCAAGTAGCAACAACACCTGCCTGCATAAGGGTAGCACATGCAGCAACAACAACCTCTATGAAGGTTTGTTAATCAAAAGATAGTGGTCGTGGGTTATTACTCCACCCACCATCCCGGTGTCCTCTTCCTCTACTAGTCATCTACATGTGTCGATAAAGCACAGAATTATCAAATTTCTATCTCGCCAACTAAAGAAGGCACATGCCAACCACTAATAGACTTTAACATCATGAACTACATCGTTCATCCCTTTTTCCTTAGTGGTGCATAATGTCAGACACAAAGACAAATCAGTTCTCGAACTATCATGTCCATTTTGTTTTCCGAACCCCTAAGGTTATGTTTTCTAACCCTAGTGTTCCATATACACCACCATGTATATTGTCTTCGCCTCTCAATAAATCACCACATCTATCACAAATCATGTTAAACACAAAACACACAACACACAACAATGCATGATCTAAACTCATGTCCATCAGCCTCGGTACTCGTGTACCTAGACTCTTGATACCTAGCTGAGACGAGCTAGTATCAGGACCATACTTGTGGATACCCACACTAGAGCTCCCTAGGTAATCATTTACCTAAGCTCTGATACCAAACTGTGACACCCTAAAACCCCTGGGTCCTGTTGACAACCCGTCAACCAGAGGAATTCCTGTGAATTTCAAAGCACACAACACCACACCGGTTGTTGTCCCATTTATCTGGGATCCATATATTTTCGATAAAACTCCAGTAGTCTCCTTTGTTCGAGGAGCTCACCTAACATACAACCTGTATAACAAAGATAAATCCATAACTCATCCAGGTCTCAACGTAAGTAGTACTACTACACAAGGTCCATTCGTCTATTATCCCTAATATTATATAACTATATATCACAATAGTCCATAAGAGTTTATTACAACACTCTTATACAAAACATATATTAAAACTAACTATAATATAGCTTACAAAATATTTATGAAAGCCACATCCCGGGCTTCCTTCAAAATCGCCTCGAGTGAGCGCCGTCTCCCTCGCAGAACCCCCCACCGAAAGGTCCCACGCACGACGCCAGAAGAATCGCCCAAGAGAGAATACCTCCTACAGCCGCTACTTCCCCACCTGGGAGTCAAGACACGTACTATCACCACACATTCAAGTAAAAACATGCACATTCCTACTCAAATATCTACATGTCATGGATGAGAATGTGACTCACCCTATCTCATGTCCCGAGTCCTCAACGACTCCCCCACACATGTATATGCCGAGTGTGAAAACCAAACCGTCATTTTGTTCCATCAATGACCATTTTTTTCAAAACAAAAGCTTTTTGTTTTATAAATCAAAATCCATCGACTGGGTTTCGATATCAACTCGCATTTCCAAGTTCCGTGTTTATGCATTCAGGCCACATATTTCCTCAAGGTTTACATCGCAGACGCCGCTGCACCTTTACAACATTTTAACACCGCTTGCGATCACGCTCTACCTCAAAACAGGTCTTTTTTCACCGTAAAAGGGGGTGGGGGTGGGAGGAGGAGGGAGGGAGGGATCTACCCTAACTCACATGCCTAACACACATATTTTTTCAAAACCGTGCGACTCATTTTGGACGTTGTCCCATGTTACCGAGCCCACCATCGAACACCAAACACAGTGTCGATCTCTACCATGCACTCACACCCATGTCATGTGATGTCCTAGTGCATAATGCAATGCAATTAGGCCATTTCTCATTCATACCATGCTACATATATGATGAGTGCTATATGTGCATGTCTACTCATGCATCATTTGGACATTTATATCAAAAAGCATACAAATTCCAAATATATCATACAATTCATGCCATCATATCAATACACGCTTACATTGACTTCACAAGTCACTAATACTTAAGTAGCGACATCCATCAACCTCTAGGCCGAATTGTGACAAGACATGTCCACAACTAGCCTACAATAAGCCATGTAATGGCCTTATTCATACAAGCACATCACAAGCCAAACCATTAGAACACACAATTTGACTTCCACACAATTTCAACCAAGTATATCACTCAATTCAAGCAATGATATACTACAATCATATACCAATTGTGGCAAAAATCTGGACACAAATAATTAAACAGCCTAAGCTATAGCAGTCTCGAAAAACGAACTATAACTTGAGTTATAGAGGTCTGATTTGGGGGATTCAAAAACCTAACATCAGGTTCACAAATAGAGCTACAAGTTCCTTGAAGGACGCTAATCCAAATTCTCCTTATTTCTAATCGAAAATTAGCCCTAAAAATTGGACACCATATAGGGTCAAAACAGGGCACTATTTCCATAACCTATTAATTTGCCAAACAGCCCCTTAGGGCAAAAACAACCAAACAGCCCCTTAGGGCATTAAAACTCAACCAAGCAGCCCCTAGAATGGAAAATAAACCAAAGTAGGAAGAATCCCTACCTCTTGGAGCATGAGCAACGCCCCGAGGAAGTCCCACACTTCTTGAACCCAAAGCTTTTGACTTCACAAACCTCCCATGCGAAACCTCGGAGAAACTTGGAGTTTCCTGTATCCACGCGTATCCCTCGTCCCGTACTTCGACATTAGTTGTTGGTTTGCCAAAAACCGACTACCTGATCTCCGTAGATTGTAGAGAGAAGGTAGAGTCTCTTCTCCTCTCTCTCTCTTCTCTCACTCCGTCTCTCCCTCTGTTTTCTTTCTTTTCCTTTTTTCATTTTTCTTTTTTCTTTTAACTTATTTTGATATTCAAACACTTGACCCATGGCGCGTCACGTGTCGCGACTTGTCCGAGTCTGTTTTTGCCCTAAAACAATTTATTTCGGTTCCGGTTCCGGCTCCGATTTCGGTTCAAGTTCAATTTATTTTAATTGAACTTAACTTGAGTTATTCCCTAACTTCTGAGATTCTTGTGAAAATCTCGTCCCCGGGTCACTGAATAACCCTCCACCCAAAGAAATCACAAAAATCCGACTGCCTCGGAATTCGACAAAATATTATCGATAACCGAGATTGCGAGACGACCCAACAAGGAACTGCTTTCGTTATCCGGGAGATCTAGAGAATTTTCCAAGCTTTCCTAAACCATTATGACAATTTTATTATTTTTATCATTTTTTAAAAAAATTAAAATTTTCTTAGGTTTTACAGTCAGACCGAATCATTTGGAACCATGCAAAAAATGGTATATACTCAATGAAGTCACGACATCGAATTGCCATGAACAATAACACTGAGCAGCATATCCCTAATTTTCCTGGAAACTGGTCAACCATATGGAAATTAAAGTTGCCTCCACGCATTCAATTGTTTCCTTTGGAGAGCTTGCATGTGATGCATTCCAGTCCATGATGTCTTGCATGGCAGAGGTATGCAGGTGAACTCAAGCTACCCCTTGTGTAATAAGGAGCCTGAGACAGTCCATCACGCTCTACTCTCATGCGACAGGATTAGAGCATACTATGACAACAACTTTGTGGATATCAACCCCACCAGTTTTGGTTCCTTTGCGGAGGCCTTCTTCTCAAGCATCAACAATCTCAGTGAGGAGAAAATCAATCCCTTTGGTACAACAACATGGAGGGTCTGGAAGCAACGAAATGCTCAAGTTTGGTCGGGTCCTTGCCTACCCATCCCAACAACTGTTTAGTAAGGACTCTCCTTTGTAGAAGCCTGGTGCCAAGCGCAGAGGCACTTCATGGGAAGTAAGTCCCCACAAACCTTGGCCCTGCATCGATGGTCTTGACCAACAGTTGGCTTAAATGTAATTTGGATAAGATCTGAGATTCACACCATGTCGAGGTGGGTGGTGTTATAAAAAATGACGGAGGGTCTGTGGTGCTTGCATTCTCCAAAACACTCTGGCCCTTCGCGAGGCACTCCAATGAATTCACCAGCTAAAATTGAACAACACCATCTTATAAATGGATTGTAAAGAGGTTGTAGATGCATGTCACTCTGTCAAGGCCGACTTCTTAGAATTCGGGTGTCTAATAAAAGAGTGTAAGACCCTTCTCTCCTTGGGTGCAAACATAAAATTATGCTTTATAAGAAGGCAAGCAAATGGTGTAGCGCATGCTCTTGCTAAAGTTGCCTGTTTTCATAGTTCTTCAGTTTGGTTTCTGAGGCTCCGATATCCAGAGCTGACTGAACTATTCTTCTAATTATTAATATCCTCTTCCTTGAAGGGGTTCTTTCTTTAAAAAAATAAAAATAATAATGAGGGTATTTTAGAAATATCAATAATTTCTAAGAGGGTGTGTTAATAGAATAGATAATTTAAAATGGATAGAAACAATGATTTTGTTGATACAAATATAAATCCTTTTTTCTCCTATAAATAAATTTCTTACTCTAGTATGAAAGGGTAAGTTTTTTTTTTTTGTTTTTTTGACTCTATGAAAGGGTTAGTTGATAACTTAGGTTGCGTTTGTTTTTTTTACTTAATGCTGAATAGAACTTTTTTTGAGCTTAATACTGAATAGTACTTAATAGCATTAAATATTAAGTTGTTTGTTTTAACATCGTATAGTTAAGTAGGGATAGCAACTGGGATCTGATTATTTCTGTTCCCGCCATCTGCTCTTAATGACAATGCTTTGCTTAACTGTAATCGAGTTTTTAGCAAGTTTTGCTATTTTCAAATCCGAGATCTCGCTCTGGATCGGTTCGATATTATTACTCCCGCCTCCCTACTTCCACCCGGCCCCGATTATATTTTTAAAATAATTTTTTATTATTTTATTTATATTTTAATATAATTAATAATAATAATAATACTAGAATGTTTTTTAATAAATAATTTATAAAATTCATAATATTTTTATTTTTATGAAATATATTAATTTTAATATAATAAAATAAAAAAACAAATATAAAAAATAAAAATAAAACAAAATCAAATGTAAACTGGATCGTTTAGAAATTTTCATCCTTCGTCCCGCCTCATTTAATTTTTTTAAATGAGATAAAGCCAATTAAAAATAACGAGCCGGCCGAGACGTCGCCGTCCCAAACTCTCCCTGCTGTCATCCCTGGGCAGCCGTTGTCGCTAGCCCTTTTTCGGGGCAATGATGGAGTTTCTTATTTTGATGGAAAATGACTTTTCCAATGGTGAAGTTCAAATATTTTCAATTTTTCTATTCCGTGAACTTTTTAAAAATTTCAAGAATAAGTCATGAAAATTTTAAAACAAATTACTTATCACGAAGTTCGAATAGCTTTCACATTAAAACAAAAACAAACGCCACCTAAGTTTGTTACCAAAGTTTACGTTGATCTTAATCAATAAAGATTATTAATATCAAGTGTCGTGCTGAATTTATATGGGCAAATGAGAGAGAATAAACACAAGAATGAAGAATATATTGCTTTTCGTTCTTCTTCAACTTTATCATTAATTACACAAGAATATATTGTATTCTTTTTCTAAATAAAATTTCTCTTTCTTAAATTTGTTTTTCACATGAATTTTATTTTCGTTTTGTTTTCTCCATGAAAACACGAAAATCAAGGTTCTTATTTTATAATAAAGGAATGGTTCTCATGTACAACTAGCAATATGGATTGAACCCAATGGACTAGCTCACTTTAACCCCCAATTTTTAGTGGTCGAAGTTGTAAAATTTACTACTGAATAAAACCAAGCCAATTTGCTCAATTCGCTTTTGCCCATGGTCCATATAGGTTTGGCCCGGGTTATCCCGATTAACCCGATTGGCTCGAAATTTTTATTTAATTTTTTTAAGGAACTAACTTAGTAATTGAGATTTTCAATGATTAATCTATAAAATTAATATTTTGGTTATCTCTCTTGTAGCATAGGGGTTTTAAAAATAATTATTACTATAATATATTAAACTTTGTCGTTTTAACTATTTTATTTTCAATTTCTAAATGTATTTTTTTAATATAATTTATATGATAATTTAATATTTAAAAAATCTTGTATGAAAATTTATGGAATGCATTTGAATTAAATAAATTACAATTTTAATATTGAATATATTTTATTTATCTCATTAATCCTATTTTAAATATTTACAATTTCATTTTTTTATTTATCCTTTAAACTTTATTCAATCATATATGTTTTTGATAAAAATGAAGTTGTATTGGTTTATAAATTAAATTAAACATATAATCTAAATACTGTATATTTTAAATAATTTTATTACTTAAACTAGTGTTAATAACAAAATAATATTATTTTTAAAATAATTAACAAAAATTATACACTAATTTCTTTCTTAATATGATTATGCATTTTTGAAAAAGTATTTTTTTATTCCAAACATAAATGAAATTTATGTTGTTAAAATTCTAAATTAATTAATAGATGATGATAATTCAACGAATGTGACGCCCTAAAACCGGGGTGTTCGTTGACAACCCATCAACCCGCGGAAAATCTTTAAGTCTCGTATCACGAGACACACACATGAGTAAAAATGGCCATATTGGCCCATACATCCATACTCACTAAAAATCCAACCAACTATACTACATGGTTCAAGAGTTGATTATTAATTTAACACAAACATATATTAAAGTAAGAGTTCTAATACATGCTAAAACCAAAACATCAAAAGCCACAAATCGGCCAAAACGCCTAATGAGTGCCGCCTGTCAGCTCCTGGGCACTGAATATTCCTCGACATATGGCATTGCCCAGTAGTGAGTTCAGCCTTAACAGCCATTCTCCACCTATGCACATGCAATGATCTGGTCGTACCACACACTCAGCAGTCACGTGATCCTACTCTGGAATGTTCACATGCCCAATCCCATGTCTCGAAACTCACCGAATTTCACACTCTGCCTAAGCCATGTATGAGAAAACACCGCTTTCAAAACAAAAGCTTTTTGTCTCTCGAAACACACTACCAGTTTCTAAATACATCGACTACCTCCGAGGCGACTGTCGGATATTTCTTCTCGAAATTATGGTCCCTCATCCGAAGTGATATGTTGGACAACCTTGCGGTCTTTCTGAAATCTCTTCCTTTGAAATTCCTTTCACAAATATTTTTGTTTTTCTTTCAATTTCATGTCATGCACTCACAACTAATTTTTTAGGGTGCCCTAGTGCATATAGAATGCATGATGCCAATCCCAACAAACTCATGCTAATATATAAAACATGAATATACTAACATAATTAATCCACATAATTCAAACCATTCACTTCACGCACTTTCATGAAAACAACACAGACGTTTTTGGTCCAATCCATGCAAACCGGGACTGTTTTTAAAAGTCCTCTAAATGAGCAGTGGGCTGTCCGTGGGCAGCCCACTCATCAAACATCGGTTCCACTTTGTGAAACCGAAATCCATGGCCATTTTCGGCATCATACACGCCAAAACATAATTTATAGCATAAATCATCACACAACCACCCAAAACAGTCCCTAAACTGTCCAAAAGGGGTTCAAAATATTCCAACAATTCAGTCCCAAGTTTTGGGACCGACCAAATGGCCACTCAGGGCCTCAAATCAACCAAACCATTAACAAAACACTTAAATCAAAAGTAAACCAAGTAGGAGAAGACCCCTACCTTTTGAAGTTTGTTGAAACTCCCCAAAACTGGTACCCACGCGTAGCCCTTGCTGTGGGGAGCAACTTTTCTTCTTGTCTCGCCGAAAACCGATGGTCCAATCATTGGGAATTCTAGAGAGAAGATAGAACTTCTCTCTCTAAAAAATCCATATCTTTTCTCTCTCTTTTTGGTTTGGTCTTTCTCTCTCTTCCTTTCCCTCCCAAACCGGTTTGGTCTAGATTGAGGTCAAGAGAAAAGTCCTCTCAATGCCACATGTCCAACTCTAAGTGTAAGACCCGAGAAAATTCCAATTTTCTGAAAAAGGGTAAAATCGTAATTTCGGTCAAAACCCAAAATTTTTCTATATCGCGATGAAAACTGACTAATCGTTGAATCGCCTCACTAAATCTAGCTACCACGTCGAATTTCGGGCCAATTTCTCGGCATTAACCAATTTCACGCTTTGAGGCACCGGCATTGCGTCAGAAACGGGTTTAAGAGACATGTGATGTGAAAAAAGTCACCAACTACATGTACTCTTATGACACATGTTGCAAGATTAGAGAGATGATGAAAATGGATGACCTAGATTGTGCCAAGTGTCAAAAATCAAGAAAAAGGGGACACAAATGGAATTATGAGAAATGTTAATGAGATAAAACAAAAGCCAAATAGTTGTCTTCTTCATTTTTAAAGACAAAACAAAGAGGCTGGTGCGATGCAGCAATTTCGCTTTTGATTTTTGCAGAGAGTAAAAGCGAGCTCATTCTAGATTTATGGCCATTCACCGCTTCTGGCTCTCGACTTCCGAGCAAGAAGCAAGTTGATCTACGTGGCAAAGGTTGTCGCGTGACACCGATTTGCTGAGTTCAATAACCCAAGAGATAGGATCTTTTCTACTTGTGCTATTCTTGGCTAAGAGCCATGTAAATGGTTAGGAATGTTCTCGAGACTTTGTTTAGCCGTAAATTGGGTCTCAAAAGCTTTGAATCGAGTGGAGAAAATTTCTATTGTAGGCTGTGAACAAAGGGCTAACCCGAGGGTTTCACTGTTTGGCGTGAATAGTGACGATTTTCTCGTGTGAAATGTGTGTTGTAAGTGACTCAAATGAATTAAGCCAGGATTCACTAGCCAATGTGAGCTAATTTGCAAGTTAAGCCGAGTGTGAATTTAATAACATGAATTTTTAGAATTAATTATGTTAATATATATGCATGTGAATATATTAGCATGAATGTTTTGGGATTGACATCATGCATTCCATATGCACTAGGGCACCATAGAATATTAGGAGTGAGTGCATGACATGAAATTGAAAGAAAAGCAAAAACGCAGAAGGAATGGGCGAAGATTTTTCAATCGTTTCGAGAGTCAGTCCAACACAGAACCCGAGAAAATTCCAATTTCTCGAAAAAGCGCAAAATCGTACTCTGTAAAAAATACGAAATTTATTCTTCAGATCTCGATGATCTAAACAAATTTCACAATTTAATCGCCTCGTGAAATTAGCTAACATGCTCGAATTTCGTCGAATTCAAAGACAAATAGATTTCAGAATGCTTTTCGAGGCACCGAGTATCTAAAAGTCAGAAAACGATATCTGACGTGACAAAAGTCACATATAACATGTACTCATGTGCCATAAGTTGCATGAGTAGAGAAATGATGGAAATGGACGGCCGAGATAGTGCCAAATGTAGAAAATCCAAAGCTTGGGGATATAGATGTCATTTTGGGAATTCTTAAGTTAGATAAGACAAGATAGCCAATAGTGGTTGTCTTCTCAAAATGAAAAAGGGTGCCAAGATATGCAAAGTGGGGCTGACTGGCAGGCAGGCTAAAATGGTGAGTTTTTAGAGGAGAGAGCAGAGACTCTCTCTAGGTTTCCTCGGGTAACTGACGTCTTAATTCTCGGACAAGAAGGGTCGCTTCTACGCTGAGGGGCCTAAGGAGCTGGCTCTCGTTTTAAGGAGTTTCACAAACTCCGTGAGGCAGGATTTATCCTACTTGGTTTACACTCGCTTAAGTGTTTTATGATGTTTCTGGCCAAGAGGCTCAACGACCGCTTGATCTACCCTAAAACTCGACAAAATCGTTAGAATTTTTGGAGCCATCTGACAAAATTCCATGACCGTGTGTGGACTAAAAGGGCTGTCGGGTTGTGATTTATGCATTAAATCATGTATCAGGATGTGTATGAGGCCTAAATGGCCATGAAATTCGGGTTCCTAAAGTGAATCGATGATTTGATGATAGTCGCGGAACAAGAATCGAGGGTTTTGCCGCTCATTACGAATAAAGTGACAATAAATTTATTTTGTGTGAAAATGTGTTTGCTGAGTGATCAAGATGAATGTTTCGTGTTTGCCACCAGCCCATGGGAGCCAATTTTTGGTGTAATGGATTGCAAATTGTATAACATGTCGTGATTAAATTCATGTAAATGCATATCATGTTATATATGTTCTCGCATGTGTTATATAAATTCTGTACTGAATTGGCATCATATCCATATGCACCGGTGTTCTAGAACACAGGAGTTTGAGTGCATGAGGTGGTTTAATGAGAGTTGTTTCGCAGGGTTGGACTAATAATAATAATTATTCTGAGTGTGTCCATTGCTAACATCTATATCTATAAAATATCAATCGGTCTGAAATCGGCCCAATTGATATACATCTGAGGGTTGTCCACCAAAAGATCATCTGAAATCTGGCCCACCAATACTTATATCTGAGGGTTGTCCACAAAATAAAAAAACAACATCTTGTTTTGAAAATAAGGTTTCTCATACATAACTTAGGCAAGTGTGAGGGAGCTCTGGTGAGGACTCGAGGTATGAGTCAATAAGTGTGTATTATTCATGTAGGATCACACATTTACTTGAATGTGTGTTTTCATAGGAGCATCAAAGATATGCATTTAGGTGGAGAGTAACTCCATTTAGGTATCTCCACTATCAAGGCAATAGCTCACCCCTGTCGAGGGAACATTTTTCTGTGCATGTGGACTGCCTGAGGAGATGGCCTATCCTAGAGGCCGATACTCAAGTGTTTCAACAAGGGCTTTGTTGTCGATGATGCAGTGTATGTATTAGAATTTAGAATTTTAATATATGTTGTATACCAATAAATTTTTAACTCTTGAACCATTGTGATATAGTCAGTATATATTGATGAGTACTGTATGGGCCTGCGGTCGTTTACCTAAGTGTTATGTATTATATCGGGATTGTCTGGGACAATTGTTCAAGTAGGTGCCTCCCATACAAAGGAGACTCACCGATTTTCGAGAGATGCCTGCAACCCGACATTCACGAGTGTTTCGAGGGTCGACTGGTAGTCCGACAACTGACACCTTGGCCAGCACTGCACAGAGCTAAGGTAAAATGATTACTTTTGGGAGCTCTGGGTGTGTGCGCAGGTATACGAATCACCTAGGGTCAGGGCTTGGGCTTAGCCATAGTCGTATAAGAACACCACTTGGTGTGGCTCGATGTTGTTTAGGTATCAATACCTAGGGAAGGCACTGACAAAACTAGAACACTGCATGTGTGTTTTGTGTGTGATCATGTGAATTGATGAATGGTTGTGTGAATGGTGTGTATACCATTGTTATGTGTTGTGATTGTTTGGGTGCTAGGTAATTAACACTTAGTGTGTTAGAAAACAAAATTTTGAGTTTACAAAGGTAAACTGAAAAAGAAAATAAATTAAATAAATTTTTATTAATTTATTTAATTAGATAATAAAATAAATTTAATAATTTTAAGGGTGAAATACTAAGTTTAGTGTTGGGACGTGAGGAATTTTGGACAACATGGTCCAGAATTAATGAGAAAAAAAAAAGATGAAGAAAATCATTTTCAAAGTTTTTGTAGGTAAAACTAAAGAAAATGAAAAAATTTTTTTTCAAGTTTATTTAGTGTTCTAGAAAAAAAGTATATATATATATATATATATATATATATATATATATATATATATATATATATATATATTTGGGCATTTTCCAAGAGTTTAAAATAAATAAGAAGAAAAAAAAAGAAAGAATGCAAACGAAAAAAAGGTGTAGAAATTACTGGGCTTATTGTCTAATAAAATTATAGCCAGACCTAGTCTTCAGCAACAAATTCTATCGCAAGAGAAGCGGCTTGGAATGGCTTACGGGTGTATCAGAATACACCATCAGACAGACATGGCATTTCGTGCAAGGGTCGGGAAGTGTATCAGAGCATGGGGTAGGCTGGGTAAGTGTATTGCAATAGGGAAGAATTGTATTGCAAGGAGTGCAAGGGCTGGAAAATTGTATTGCAAATACGGTGAACAAAGACCAAAAATCGTATTGCACAGGAGGTGTATCGGGTCAAGATTTCAGATTGCACACACCAAGGTATCAGGGTCGAGGAGGCAAAGTGGCTATGGATAAGAGGATCACAATACAGCTTATTGTATCGTGAGCCATGGGCTGGCTTTTATAAGTGTGGTATCGCAATACACTGAGGGTATTGTGACTCGCACATCGTTTCGAAGTCGTTGACACCGTCTCACGAACACTGTTCACGAGATTTTTTGAATTTTTTTTTTGAAAAATAAAATAAAATCAAATGAGACAAAATTTTGGAAAAAAAAAACTTGAAATTTTCGAAATTAAAATTTTTGTGGAAAAAAAAATGAATTGATATATTGAATAAATTGTCTTCAGATTGCCTATAAATGCAAGGACATATATATAAAATGTTCTCTGCGGTAATTTAATAGTGTCTCTAGGGCCGTATTTACACCCCTCGAGATACATCATTAATGTCGCATGTTTTGATCATGGATTGCGTTTCCAAATCACAGGAAGGACATATACACTGCGGCGATGTATATGGGGATTTATGATTACGCTTGGGTCATAGATAGGAAATTATGTATTGGTACGCGATAGAAAAGGGTGAATGCTAAGGTTAGGAACTATGACCTTAGGGATTTGGATAATGAAATGAACAGGAAAGCTTAGAAATTTATTGAAATAAATAAATTGAGTGGTTGGAAGTTAGCGCCGCTTAGCAATGAATGGGTAAGTTCATGGTTGTTAAGTCTATTAGTACTGGTATGTGCATCGTCGCTAGTTGGGACCGAATGAGCAATAATGAATCTCGTTACATTGGATACGTAGATGGTTAGTCGAGGACGAGGACGAGAGGGCGTCCACGAGGCATCGGTCAGCACCACCGCATTTCTGATCACAGCTCATTGAGGTCAGAGAGACATAAGGGTCGCTATCGCACAAGCCAGCGTAGGCAATGGGAGTGTCCTAGTAACTTCTGTGAGGTTTGTGTGGCACATCATCCTCTAATATTCACAGGGGAGGAGATCCGATGGTGGTGGACCATTGGTTCATGCATCGAGAGGTGTTAGAGGCTATGAGATTACCCTCCGACACTACCAGATCGCACTAGCCAAGGTCTAAATGCCTAGAGGGCGAGGCCCAAGTATGGTGGAATGGGCAAAGACCTCTTGTGAGACCCAGAGGCGATGACATGGGCAAGAGGCTCGTGATCGCTCACGGGAAAGCACTTCTCCCATATCGCGAGGCACGCTGAAGGCCTAGAGTTCCTAGAGCGGAAGCTGTGGGACAATGATAGGCGCATGTGAGTCAAGCTAGAGGTCGAGAGGCCTGGAGGAGCCCTCAGATGTGAGTTCTCCCCGTGGATTGTGTGGCGAGAATGTGGATGATATGTCGGGTTATGAAGCCAGATCTCGGGACTCTAACACAAGTGGACATGAGGATCACACATGTCGACCGATGTCATCCCGGGATGGATCGGGATCGATACCACTTGGTCGCATCGACATGAAAGGCAGAGGGTTACCGCCACACGCTGTGATCTGCACTCAGGTTGTGTTTCAGGGGGACAAGAATGACATTTTACCCCATATAGTATACGAGTCCAAGTGTCAAGGACAAGCATGGTTTGGTACGAGCTCATTCTGCAGGACCCAGGAGAGACCGTACTTGATTCACCAACAGTTTGAAAGCATGTGGATGTTTTCCGAACGAAGCACGGATTACCTCCGCATGTGGTCAGACTTCTGTGACGTTACACTCGGTATTTCACCATCTCTATGACTCCGCATAGATGGCACCAACAGCCGGGCAGAATTCAAGTCCAAATTTCACAGAGCTTACCGGACAGTAAGGGTTCACAAACCGAGCACTTCACCACGAGGCGTCCAGGCTCTATTTCCGCTAAGAAAATGACAAGACCCTTCGACCAGGTATTGATTAATGATAATAATGTGGTTACGATCAAGAATCGATACCCATCGCCAAGGATCATCGATTTGTTTGATCACTGAGAGGAGCGCGAGTCTACCTAAGATGACCTTCACACCGGGTTACCATCACCGAGGGTTGTGGGAGATAGATATCCCTAAGACAACGTTTAGACGCTAAGCATGGGCACTTTGAGTTTACTAAGATGCTCTTTTTGATCGACGAATGCACCAAGAAGATTCATAGACCTCATGCATGGGTATTCCAAACCCCATCTAGACTGGGCTTTGTCGGTCTTCGATGGATTTCGACTACTCCGGCCCGGAGCGGGAGCAGGAGTATCACTTGAGGATCAGGCGCTTGCTGAGAGATCCACGCTGCACGCCAAGTTCAAGTGAAGTGCGAGTTTTGCTTACTTAGGTGAGAGATTGGGACACGTGGTGCCCAAGATCAAAAGGCTGGACCGTAAAAGGTCGGTACGCGATTTAGTCGGGGAGAGGTCAAGCCGCCTTCGAGGTACGCAAATGATCGGGCCGGGCAGAGATTCATCGAGGATTTCTCCAAGATAGCAAAGACTTATGACGAGATCAATCTAAAGGAGGTCAAGTTTGATCGATGACCAACTGAGGCATTCCAGAGCTTAAAGAGAGACTTACTACAACCCTATCTGATACTTTGACAGGGGACGTGGGTACACATGGTATCAGGATGCCTCGAGGGCTGGACTGGGATGTGTTTTGATGCATCCAGAGGGTAGTAGCTTATGGTTCCGGCCAAATAAGAATCATGAGCGCACTACCCCACACACGGCATGGAGTCACACGTAGTCTTCACAAGATTCGTGCCACCGCTTATATGGCGAGGAGTTCAGGTACCTGCACCACAAAAAGTCTGAAGTATATCTTCACGCAATGGGACCTCAATATGAGGCAACACAGATGGATGGAGTTTCTAGAAGATTATAACTTCACTTTGCATTACCACCCTGGTAAGGCAAATGGTGGCCGATGCACCGCCGAAGTCACGGGAGTATCAGCTAGCATAGCTTCCTCGGAGTGCTGATGCTCGAGACGATAGACGCTTTACGCCACAAGACAATGAAAGCAGTGCACAGGTATGTCGGGGGAATTTAGTGGCTACACTGCCTCGCTCGAAAGGCAGTGATCGAGTCCCGGGCAAGGACGCAGAGATAGTGTCCATCGTGACCAGTAATGCACGTACTAAGACGAGGGCAAGACCATCCACCCTGGATGGTAGTCTCTGTATAGAGGATCTGCAGTGTCCCTGGGCCGACCGGACGGAGAGGAGGAGATTCAGGGAGTTTCAATCGCTCTCGATTCGTCAGGCATCCGTGTGGCACGAAGATGTACCAGATTCGTCGCCAGACGAGCTGAAATCGAAGAGACACGTAGGTGGGACTGCGGCGACGATGTCTCACGAGCCATGTGTTAAGGTTGAGCTCTTAAGCTGCCAGGACTACTCGCCATTGGAGGTGGTCGAAAGTGGAAGTGGGGAGCACAACATGGGATTTGTGACCCACTTCTACCATGGACACCGGCAGACACGTGACGCAAAGATGTGGGTGATAGCTGACAGCTCATGAAGCTCGCACATTTTCTAACCGTGCATGACCACATCGAGATTCTCACGGCCAGATATTCGAGAAATAGTCCCATTACATGGAGTAACACATCCATAGTGCTCCATGTGGACCTCGAGATTTACTTGCCAAGACTGAAGAGTTTCCAAAGGAAGGGCACACTGGGCTGACCATGAGTACAACTTTCCACCCACGTACGTACGGTCGCCGAGAGACTATACAGTGTTAGAGGACGAGTACAAGGTCCCGGATCATAAGGATAGCTGGGAAGAGCACTTGTCCTGGACTCCGCCTACAACGCTTATCGGGGACAGTGAAAACAGAAATGGAAGATCAGCAGAGGTATCAGATGCTGGGGAGGCCATGCAGTGTCACTCGTTATGTTGACCGAAAGGAGAGTCCATCACCGGTCTTGATCCGATTGCAGACACCTTCGAGAAGGTGAGCTTGATACGCATTGCAGTCTTCTCAAAGCTCGTAGCCTGAAGAGCTTATGTCGATATACCGACGTCGAATCTCTAAAGTTCGAGGTCGGGATCACGCCTCACAGCGTGACGCCTAAGAGCAGGAGCCGTCAAGTTCCAGTCACGGAAGCTATCAAGTTTATCGGGCCTTTCGAGATACCCGAGAGGATAGGCACCGTTGGCACTCATGACGTTACGCCAAAGATGTCGTGAACACGAGGTATTTCACGCCTCCATGTCCTAAGTATACTCCGAGAGACCAAATTTCATGTGATGGATTGTAGACAGATCGAGATTGACACCGATGGACTCGAGAGGGACTAGTGTGCATTGATAGCCGTGATCGTGTTTTACACGCAAGACCGTGAGGCTAGTGAGGGTGCTATGGTGGCACTATGGAGTGGAGAAGTCAACGTGGGAGCGCGAGGACACGATGCGAGCCACCTATCCCTTTCCTTTTAGGAATGAAGGTACGTGGTTTAGTCGTTTAAGATTAAAATGACGAGTTTACATGCATGGTATAGTGCACGTTGCATATGCGTGTGAGTGATTGTGATTGTCCGTGACTTCTCGACGAAAGTCCTTAAGGAGTGGCATCGAAGTTAATTCGGTAAAATTCCACTTTCGTAAAAGGGCAAAATCGTAATTTCTATAAAAAATCTAAAATTTATTATCTAGGTCTCGGATGATGAAACAGATTTCACCGTTGGAATCGTCTCACGAACGAAGCATACGTCGACTCGTCGAATTTCGAGACGCCGGATTTACACGCCGAGGCACCAGCATCCTGCGTCGCAAAAACGATATACATGACGCGACAAAAGTCACACGTGAATACGTACTCACTGCTCCATAAGTTGCATGAGTAGAGAAATGATGAAATGGATCACTGGCGCTAAATGTCGAAAAATCCAAAGCTCGGGACATAGGGGATGTCATTTTGGGAATTCTTAAGTTAGATACACAAGATAGCCAATAAGTATCAGTTTCTCAAAATGAAAAAGGGAGCCAAAAGATGCAGTGGGCTGGACGGTTTTGTGCAGAGGCTAAAATGGTGAGTTTTTAGGAGTGAGAGAGAGACTTATCTCTAGGTCACGCATTGTAATCGCCTACCCTTCTGGGACAAGAAGGAAGGTCGCCTACGCTAAGTGAGACCTATGAGTGGGTTCGATTTTAAGGAGTTTTGACAAATTCCGTGAGGCAAAGGATTATCCTACTGGTTTACACTTTGTCTTAAGTGTTTTATGATGTTTCCCCTGTCAGTCGAGGCCTTCAACGTTGATCACCCTAAAACTCGGGGACATAATTGTTAGAATTTTCGAATCTATTCGACTCATCCACTGACCGTGTGTGTGGACTAAGTGGGCTGTCGGGTCGCGGATTTATGCATTAAATCATGTATTGTGATGTGTATGAGGTCGGAAATGGCCATGAAATTCGGGTTCCCAAAGTGAATCGATGATTTGATGGTAGGCCGTGAACAGTAACTCGAGGGTTTTATAGTTCATGTGAATAGTGACACAAATTAATTTTGTGTGAAAATGTACTCGGGTCAGAGCGATTCAAGATGAATTGTTTGTGGTTTCGTTAATTAGCCCATCGAGCTAATTTCGTAATGATCGGTGGAATGCATAACATGCTCAGGTGATTAAATTATGTAAATGTATATCATGTTATATATGTTTGCATGTGTTATATAAATTGTACTGAATCGGGCATCATGCATTCCATATGCACCAAGCCCTGTAACAATAGGAGTGAGTGCATGAGGTGGTTTAATGAGAGAGTTGTTTCAGAGGGTCGACTAATAATAATAACACTGAGTGTGTCCATTACACATCTGAGGGTAGTCCATATAAAATATCACTCGCTCTGAGTCTACTAATTGATATACACTCCGAGGGTCATTCACTCAAAAAGATCATCTGAGTCTGGCCCACTACTTATATCTGAGGGTTGAGTTCACAAATAAAAACAAATATCTTTGTTTTGAAAATAAGGTTTCTACACACGGCTTAGGCAAGTGTGAGGGAGTCGGTGAGGACTCCTGTGGTATGAGTCAATGGCGTGTACATCCGCAGATCACGCATTTACCAATGTATGTTTTCATAGGAGCATCGCATATGCACTTAAAGCGGAGAGTAACCCATTTAGTGGTGATTCCACCA
The DNA here is from genome assembly GCA_016808115.1 of Tetrastigma voinierianum. NCBI lineage: Eukaryota > Viridiplantae > Streptophyta > Magnoliopsida > Vitales > Vitaceae > Tetrastigma > Tetrastigma voinierianum. The sequence goes on along the minus strand of JAEQBH010002159.1, from coordinate 275,572 downwards.
TCTGCGATAGCTCACCCGTCGAGGAACATTTTTCTGTGCACAGTGGAGCGTTTCGACGGCTCATCCTAGAGGCCGATATTGGAAGAAAAGCCTGGCCACATTATTGTTTGGACGATGTAGTTATTACGATAGAATTCTAGAATTTTAATATATGTTGTATAAGAGTAAATTTTAACTCTGAACTATCAGATAGTTGCATATATTGATGAGTACTCAGGTATGGGCCAAAGTGGCCTTTACTCATGTTATGTAATATATTGATCGTTTCGGGGACAGGTTTGTTCTCGGGCAGAGCCTCCCAAAGACAGCGAGACTCGCCCGATTCGCGAGAGATGCCCGGGTCACCCGACATTCACGAGTGTTTCCGCTGCCGACGGTATCAACAGACACCTTGCCAGCTGCCACACACAGATCACTGGACAGGACCATGATCAAGCTGAGCGTTATCCAACAATTTGCCTCGGAGGGTAGCCCAATATTTTACCGAATTTTGAAAGTGAGTTTTCGAGAACAAAAACCTTTTTTTTTTTGAAAACTGGATATTTTACTCGCATTCTGCTTAGACATATGTGAGGAGCCTGGGTGAGGACTCGACACGGGTCATATGTAGACATTCGAGCAGTTCATGAAATTGCTTGAATGTAATTGTTTGTCGCACATGCAGCACTTAGGTGAGGAGTAACCTGTGCAGTGGAACATCACTACTGGGTTTTGCCCACTCGTCGAGGATCACTATTTCCTGCACAGGAGCGATAGGAAGGCTTACACTCACTCAGGAGGTCATGGTGTTAGAAGAAAGCCGACTTATGGCTTTGATATTGTTGTATAACATGTATTAAAACTCTAAATTTTGATATATGTTTGGTCAAGAGTAATTTATTAACTCTTGAACTATTGTATATAGTTGATGCATTCTGTGAGTATTGATGTAGAGGCCCAAGTGGCCATTATTTTACTTGCATGTGGACCCTGTGTGGTCATTGTAAATTGTTGGGACAGGTTTTGTACTTTGGGTAGAGCTCCCCGTACAAAGGAGACTATGTCCGATTTTCATGAGTGGTGCTCAAGTTACTTCGACATCCACAAATATCCGCGTTGATCGTTGTCAACCTGACCCTCCGGCTTCACGCCACACTATGGCTCATGGATTACACCCATCCCTTATCCATCTACTTTGAAATTTTCACTCCAATGGCATGATGCCATGTGTCTATGTGAGCCCCTACTGGAAATTAATGTTTGACTCAATCGCACCGACACGTGGCATTATCGTGGTTCCACTCAAAATGTGCTAAGTGTCCTCAAGACTATGCCTGGCTGCTTTGAAAACGCAAATTCTCGATTATCTTTGACCACGAAATTCGACGCAGCAGCTAGATTTCTCGCGAGACGATTTCCAATGATGAAGTCTGCTTCATCATCCGAGATCTAGAAAAATTACTGGTTTTGACCGAAATTACCGTTTTTAATTCTTCGTAAATTGAATTTTCGAAGGTCTACATGGAATGTGTGAAGTCATTTCTACGCGGAATCGCTACAAGAAAATGAGAATTAGTGATGAATTTTTTAATATGAAATAAATTTTGTCGCTAACATTTATATTAGCAAATAAAATTCTTAAAATTGTCTCAATATGTATTACATCTCAATAGTTCTAGAGAGAAATACAATTTTTGTCGCCACCATATTTTTGATAAGAAATTTGGTGTGAATACATTACTCATAAAATAATTTGTGACAACATTTGACATTCAACAACAATTTTTTTTGCACAAAAATATATATTTTAGCAACGAAATATGTCATCAAGAATTTTTATTGCTAAAAAATATTATAAATTTTAGAGACAAATTTGTTTGTTATATTTATTGCCAGAACACAATGTTTTCATCTATAAATATTATGATTATTTTTTGTATTATATCAATAACTTAGACTAGATAATGCTATATAATGTTCAAAATATATTTATTTTTGTAATTTTAGCTCATATTTTATGAAATATAAATTTTTATTTCTTTATAATAATATATTAATTATAATCATGTGTATCTTTGCATAAGGGGATGACAATAAGATAGATTTGAAATTAAGTTATTCAAAATAAATTTCATACTCCATCTCATTTAGAAATTATATGGGGTAGCAATGGGTTGAGTGAGCATGGGAAATTCCAAAGTTTAACATTATTTTTTAATTGATTTTAATTTTGTTAGTTACAGTAAAATAGACACATTTTACAAATGATTAAAATGTTATAATTTGTATACATTTTATAAAAAAATCATTATTATTATTAACAACAAAATAGAAATTAAATTAATTTCATTTTAAAATTGTGTTTATATAAAGGTGTGATATGAATTAAAATATCATTCTATTTGCCTCAAGTTTGAAGAAAAAAGCGCAAACTTGTTAAAGACCTCAAACTTGGATGCAAACCTAAACACGTCCCATTAAAGTCGAGAGAAGTGAATTGGGAAAAAAAAAACTCACCTATTACCATCACTATCCTTAAATGGTTGGATTTTATATGTGAGGTTAAATGACCTTAAACTAGATTTTGATTGGTATGATCCTTTTTACATGGATTAAAGTCTTCAAAATATGAGTATGTTTGAGTGTAAAAAATCTTACACCATTGGTTTTGTTTATGACAACTTTGACATTGATTAATTATCGTAAACATTAATCTAAAATGTTGGTGTCTAAATTGTATTAAATATTTCTAAATTAATATATTATCAATAAAAGAATATTATGAAATTGAATTTTATGAAGAAATACTATGTGACATTGTCACTAATTGTTTTCACTGACTAAATATTCATTCTCTTATTTTATTTAGTTACTTGTTCATTTTTCCATTTTCGTATTTAATATAACAAGTTGAGTTGTAAATTCGACACCTTCTTTTGTTATAAAATAACATAACCTATTAATTTTATCTTATGACTAAATAAAATACGATTTACAAAGAAATATAACACTCATCAATCTCAATATATTGAGATATTTGATTTTGCCTTCATCAATTAAATATACAAGTGAACCAAAATTGTGTGCAAACAAAAAAAATCATATCTAAGTAAAATACACACGTGGTTGATTATAAGATATAAATGATTTGTTTTTTGAGATAACTAGCAAAACAAAAAGCAAACTCATAATGAATACTCAATTTAAATATTTTATTTTCTATTTCATCATGTTTGACATTTAAATTTCTATACCACTAAAATATCTAACATTTCATATGTCAATATTCCACATTTGTGTGTTTATGTTACAAGTTATTAAACTACTTTGAATCAAAATCACACATGAAAGTTTTATTATCACTCCTCAATTGTATCTTCTTTCCTCAATTGGATCTTCCAATTCTTGGTCATAATTGAACCAAAAGTCAAATACAAGCTTCCACAAGTGCGAGGACTACAAATTTGTTCCGCAATTTCATCAGACAAAACAATTGATGAAAATAATGATACATCGATTATCATAACTCATTATTTACTCTCAAAATATCGAGCAATCATTATGGAAGAATTTTGAGTCTCATATCAAAGTAATTAATTTAAAATTTTTTTTTACACACATAGACTTCTTTTCAAAATATTCATCAAACAAGCCTTTTTGGTTTTTAAAACTGAATTTACCAACTACTGCTTTGTAAATTTACCTTAAACCCGCAATCGTGAATGCTGCTTAAGGTTGATTTTCAAAACCGGTGTTGGTGTAAATATGGTTTTAAAAAGTAAAAAGAATAGTTTTGTGAATATTTTGAAAAAAAAAAATCTACATATGTATTTTTTTTTAAATGAATTATTTTGACTCTAAACTCAAGAATTTTAGTAACTTGATACCAAATTTACATCCAATCTATATCAATCTATATAAAAAATATATGATAGACACCTATTCTTTTATTCCATTATTCTTTAGTGGATCTAAATATAAAGAAAAAATAAATTCTAAATATGTTTGAAATCTCGAATAAGATTTAGAAAGGAGAAAAACTAACTTTTAGGGATACAAAGTAAAATTATAAATAAAAACTTAAAACCTTAAATTTTGGAATATTTTTTTCACATTAATGAAATAAGAAAAGCAATTCATTCTCAAAGTCTCAACCATTCCATTTTATATAGTCTACCTTTTATTCATCTATACCTCAAGATTGATGAGCAAAACATGTTATATTCAATGTTGTTTTAGGAATTTCAAACAAATTATTTACCAAATCTGCACTCTATTTGTTTAAGGTACACACCAATATGGACTATCGGGCTTTAAGAAAATGAATAAATATATTAGAATCACCGCTTAATTAATAACTTCTAGTTAAGTCTAATTTTATTAGAACAACTCCTTAAAGCATGACATCAAAGTAAAAATCTATGGACACTTTTATCACCGAAGGAAATATTATATAATAGGACCATCAAATTAAAAACTAAATTTCACACATTAATTAATGAAATTATGGAGAATTATAGGAACTCAAATAGAGATTGTTACTGAGATACTGGCTATAAGAATTTATTGCAACACTAAGTTGAATGAAATTACGCCATTCATCCCTATGCTAACTTGAATTCACAAAATAGAAAAATTTATACTCATGGTTCAAACTAATTTTAGCATGACTAAGTCGACTTGAATTACAAAAATAGAAAAAAATTATACTCATGGTTCAACCAATTTTAGCATGACACCACTGCTTATAATCTTTTCTTTTACCTTGCATGCTTTCATATGCATGACTTACAATTAAAACTAATGGTACAATTTGGATTATAAAATTCTAATTTCATCAACTAGCTAGTGTCCATCCTGTTACTCCATATTTTCTCAAACAATTAAATAAAGGCTAATAAAAATTTATCTGAATCATCAATTTACACATTGTATTTTTTTATTTGATGTCAATTTCTAAAAAATATTAATACAAAAAAACAGAATAAACTTCATCACTCGCTTTCTCAAATATATGTTTGGGTCTATTTATATATGTCATTTATGCCATGTAGAACCTCAATGGACCACAACAATTGATTCATTTTTATTTTTAGTGAATAATATTAGATTTGAATCGATACTCACCGTAATCCATGTGAATGGGCTAGTCAGGGTCAGGTGTTGCTCTGAATTTTGAGCAAATATCCCACTTTTGAATTTTTAGGATAAGCTTAAAGATTACGCATTGGGATGCGCTTCAAAGTGTGACAATATGGTAGACTCATGATGCTAATGTATTTGATTCATCCATTTCCGACTCCGTGATACAAATTGGTTCTTAGTCTATCGTTGTCGGTGTTGATGTCCCAGAGATAAAGATGATAGAAGATTCCTGCATCGAATCATTTCTATACTACTTGGCCACAATACAATAAAAATTTATACTTGGTCAAATTCAACTCCTTCTGGTATCGGAAATGAAGAAAATATACAAAATAAAGAAGTTCGAGAAGAGTTAGTGGTTTCAAAATCTTCATCTGAATCACATTAACACTTTAATTATACTAGCTCCTCCTTCCCACATTCTTTTAAGGACCAAATAAAGACTAACCAAAGAATCTCTAATCTCGCTATTTCTTTATTCAATATCACTTCCTTCTCTATGTTTTATTTCCATTTCCCATATTTTTTCCAATGAACAAATACAAAACTTAAAGGAAAAAGAAAGCGCTTAAATTTTCTACATTTGAGATGGTAATGCGTCTTAAAATCTACCTCTACTTTCCCAAGGGAATGGAAGACTAAGGATGGACTTTTGATAGGGTTTGAAAATAAGGTTCGCAAGCCCACACACCAAGCCCAAGAAAGAGGCCAGCCCAGCGAAACACGAAGGCCCACAAGTTGAATTCCAAAGGAGAGGTCGCCTTCCAACGAGGCCAGCCTTTACGCCAAGATTCCAGCCTTGTGTGGTCAGCTTCTCCCGAAGAGAGGTCCAATCCGCTTAGCCCAAAGACCACTTATGGGAAGTCTCCCACAAGTACAGAAAATAGAATAGTCCCTAATAATATATCATTCCGCAAGTCCAGCCAAATCTCACCAATAAGGAAAGAAAGACAATATTGGATCAGCATCAAATCAGATCCCCAATAAGGAAGGAAGATTATCCCAAATAAACTACCCTTCTATATCCTATACCAACCGATACTCTGACTATAATAAGAAATATCCCATCCAATTGTGAATGAATCCTAATTACCATCCAATTGGGAGAATATCTCGCTTATAAATACATGGTCACCCATCTAAGGAAAAGGCAATGCCAAACTAACACCATTACCGATAATTCATGCTTATATCGCACTCTAGACGCATACTCATATGCAAAATATGCAATACATTCACTTTGCGCCCCTTTTCTCTCGTAAAGAACCGACTTAAAGACGGACATTTCCCACGAAGCCCCCACCCACCCCTTTCTTCCTTTGTTTTGGCAGAGGAGTGCTACTGCCTAGAGCTCCCGCAGATCAACAAAGGTAAACGATCCTACCACCTAGACAACTAAGAGCTCGCATCCTGTACCACAGTTAATCCAACCACTTAACGATTTCTTACATCGCCTCCAAATTTAGCTCCGCTGAAAATGCATCATCAAGGCCGTTCGTGGGAACGTACAAGGCCATTATAACATAACCGATTTCACTATCGATGGTATCGACTCCTAACACAAGCAGAGCAACGCACGTGACGCCCAAAACTCCGGGGTCCGTCGACTACCCGTCAACCTCGTCACAAGTGGACGTCTGCCACCGACGCTCACTAGTAAAAATCGCAGTCCCTTTGTACGGAGCTCTACTCCAAATAAAACACTCGCATGAAACCCGTCCCAAAGAATCCAATATAATCACAATGATACAAATATGGGATAAAAACGACTCTATCGGGCCCATACTACAATATCCATAAAAACATACTCAATCCATGAATCCACTATCCAATGGGCTTCCAAGAGGTTCAAATATTTTACTCTATACAATACATACATTATACTTAAAAAGTTCTAATACATTTTATACATCAAAGCCAACCCTACTTTCTTTATAATCCCTAGCCTCAGACGAGCCGTCCCTCGCACGCTCCTGCACCAAAATATATCCCTCGACAGGTGAGCTAATGCTCAAGAGGGAATCGCCCTTGCCGGCTACTCTCCACCTAAGTGCAATGTTCCAAAATAAACATACATTCAAGCAAATGCATGATCCTACGGAATGTCCATGACTAACTCGCATCCCGAAGTCCATCGACTTCTCTCACACTCGCCTAAGCCTCGTATGAGAATTATTGTTTTGTTAGTTCGTGGACAACCTCCGATGAATATATATCAATCAGCCGCTCCGACGATTGATATATTATTTGCTCAGGGATCACTCTCCGATGAATATAATCGACCGTCGACGCATTGATATTTTTTTTTCATTCGACTAATTCCTCCGATAATTAATATTTTAGACTACCAACCATTTTCTCTAGACTCATCTCATGCACTAACTCCTATACCTTGTGCGTTCTAATGCATATAATGCATGTATGTCAATTCCAATACAATAATTCATGTAAATATATAAACATGCATATATTTACAAAAACATTCAATTCACACAATCATGTAATGTAAATTCTCATTCATTCATCAAAATTAGCTCACTTGGGCTAATGATCAAACACGAGCAATTTAATTTAAATCACTCGACCAAACACATATTTTCACAAAAATATATTTTTAGAACATCGCTTCTCGGAACAAGAAACCCTAGGTTACCGTTCCTTCCAAAGACACCACGCTCCGCTCACTTGGTGAACCTGCCTCACGGCCATTTCCTACTCATACAAACCAATACACGCATCAAACACATAAATGCACAATTAGTCCACCAAATCAGCCACGGGATGTCACCCGACCGCCCGCTTTGGCTTCCAAAAATCATATCAATTCGATCCTGCTCAGACCGATTAAACTAAATGCTCAAGGCTTCAACTAACTGAAACATTAACATAGTACTTAAACAAAGAATAAAACCCAAGTAGGGAGAAACCCCTACCTCTCGGAGTTTGAGGAAACTCCCTAAATCCGGTACCCACGCAAAGCCCTCTCCGCGTAGAGCTTCTCCTTCTTGTCCCGGGACCGTCGACTGGCCTGACGCCTGTATTTTTAGAGAGAAGCTTGACACTCTCACTCTAAAACTTGAAATTTCAGCTACTGGATCTCCCTTCTTCCTTCCATTTTGCCTTAGTTTGCTATAAGACAAGTCATGTACACTCATTTTGTCTTCTGGGGCTGACTTAAACTTTTCCAAAAACGACCAAGGTCCCTTACCTCCTGGGCTTTGATATTCTAGCACTATCTCGGCCGTCCATTCATCATTACTCATACCACTTTATGGCACATGAGTACGTGTGTCATATGACTTTCAGAGACATCCAAAATCGCTTACTAAGACCCGAACTCGCGATGTCAAAAACGTGTCAACTCCGACTATCTCGGAATTTTACGAAATTTTACATGCTGAAGGATTTCCTGGGTGAGACGTATTCCAACTAAGTGAAATCCATTTCACATCCGAGATCTAGAGAATAAATTATGGATTTTAACTAATTTTAATTTCAGAACCGAATTACGATTTACCATTTTTCCAAAATCGAATTTCTGCCCACATTCTCCCTTTCCTAAAAGGAATTTCAGCCCCGAAATTCAATTATTAATCACTCACATGCATATGCAACGTGCACTCTACCACGCATGTAAACAAATCATTTAAATCTTAAACGATTAAACTACGTACCTTCATCCCTAAATAAGAAGTGGATAGCGGCCCGCATCGTGTCTCGCTCCCACGTGACCTCCACTCCATGTTGCTCCATAGTACCTCACTCAGCCCCACCTGGGCCTTGCGCGCCGCAAAACCTCGATCACGGCTATCAACAATGCACACTGGTCCTTCCTCGAAGGTCCCATTCGTGTCAACCTCAATCTGTCCCCAATCCACCACATGAGCTGGATCTCGAGTATACTGCGGGACACCTCGTAATAACTGATTACGCCGGGCTAATGCTAATTGGCAATTGAACGGTGCCTACCCTCTCTAGTATCCCGAAGGTCCAATGAACCTCGACGATAGCTCTTCCCACTCACGAACCCGACCACTCTCTGGGGCATCACCTTCAAGAAGACGTGATCCCAACCCTCGAACTCTATGGTCGACGTCATGACATCCGCATAGCACTTCGGCAGGCTCGAGCCATGAGAAGACACTGCATCAAGCTCACCTTCTGAGGTGTCTCTATCAAATCAAAGACCGCTGGATGGAGCTCTCTCCCACCTTGGTCCAACATAATGGTGGATCTACACGCCTCCCATAACGCCCACGGCAAGCATCCTCAGATACCGCCTCACCATGTCAGAAAATGTAATTCCACTAGCGAAAATGCCCTCCCAAAAATGCCTCTTATGATCTAGAACGATGCTCAGAGTATGTCCTCTAATACTCAGATAGTCCTCTGTGACTCAATTCATATGTCTCGAGGGCAGTGGAACGTCAGACTCAGTCACCAAGCAGGTCTACAAATTTTCGGGAAACTCTTCCAAAAAGTGTGCCATAAACTCGGTCCCTATCCCACACTGGGCGGATACCGGCATCTAAGCGTAGCCTGACCATCTCTTCGAATGTATAACCTGCAATCTCTCCAAGGCGGCGTCATCCGCACGGCTAGAAAATGTGTCGACTGCGGAGTCATTCATCATCACCCATACCGCATCATGCCTCCGCCAGCGTCCGCGGGTGCTCGGTCACAAAGTCCATCGTGACGTGCCCCACTTCCACTCAGCTCAATTTCCAATGGTCAAGTAGCCCCGTCGCTTCCGGTGCTCACTTAACCTCGACATGTGAGACATCGTCGAACAAAGTCCCTACGGTCTCTTCATCCCACTCCACAGGTACCGGCGCCAAGATCCTAATACATCTTCGCCACCTGATGTACCCAAGAACGAGAGTAGGAAAATCCCCCGAGAATCTCCTCTCTCAAATCGATCAACTGGGGAACCACAACCCGCCCCCTATATCGAAGACTACCATCTACGTGAACTACCCAAACTTTGCCACCCGTACCGACCGTATTCTAGCCCCGTATGGACACTACCTCCGTGTCCCGCCATCGGGACTCAATCACTCACCAATGTAGACTCGTAGCCACTAAACTCCCTAAGGTACCCCAGTCCGCCGCATCAGAGCCCAAACCGTCCCACGCCTTCGAAAGACCGTCACTCCCGAAGCTATACCAGCTAACGCCCTCAGACTTCCGATCGAGTGTATCACACCACATTGTTCGCTATGATGGTATGCGCAGTTGGTTACACGACCACAATCATTCATCGCGGTCGTTACGCACTGCGGAAAATATATCGTACTTTATGGTTTGAGTACACCTCGAACTCCTCAGATATGGCAAGGGCGCCAAATCTTCGTACGAAGACTACGGCCGCCAACTCCATGTCACGTAGGGGTAATTTCGGCCGTGGATTCTCGAACCGACGAGAACCATAAGCTACTACCTCCCGACCGCATCAAAACACATCCCAATCCGGCCTCGAGGAATCACAATACATCAGGTACCCCCCCGTCCCCGTCCGACTATCAAGATGGGAGCCGGGCGCAGTCTCCTCTTCACCTGAACGCCGCACGGCCATCCTAATCAAACTCGACTTCCTTCCGGTCAACCTATCATAGGTACGCTATCCTCGGAGAAATCCTCAATGAATCTCCCGTAATACCCACCAATCCCAAGAAACCACGTGATTCTCAAGACCGACTCGCCTCTCCTAACTCATCACCGCCGACCTTCTCTCGGGGTCGACCGACACTTCCCGATGTCGACACCCACGCTGCCCCAAAAATCTCACCTCGCAGCCGTAACTTGCACTTACTAAATCCGCATAACCGATGGTCTTCAACAACGAAATGATCCTCGCGATACCTATGTTCTAATTGACCGGGAGTAGATCAAGATGTCATCTACGAAGACTACGAAGAAATCGATCTAAATAGGGTCAGAATACCGGCGCATGAGATCTATGAACGCCGCGCATTCGGCCAACCGGGCGGGCATCACCGTAAACTCAGTGCCCAACGCTACCCCAAATGTCGCCTAGGAATATCCGTATCCCTAACCCCAATGATGGTAACCAACGCGCGAAGGTCTATCTGAGTGTGACTCGCCTCCTCTCAATCGATCCAACAAATCAATAATCCCCTATAATGGTACCACTCGATCGTAACCCGGCTCAACCGCTTCAATCACGCAATATGGTCTTGTCCTTCTCTTTCGCAAATAACCTGAGCGCCCATGGCGAAGTGCTCTTGGCCTATCGAACCCTCGTCCAGAACCTTATGCGCGACTCGAGTCTCGCAACTTAACCGGTGCCATCCTATGTGAGTCATAGAGATGGGTATACCAGGTGTAATCGATACTAAAGTCTAATAATCTCTCCGTGAGGTAGTCCAGTAGCTCACCCAAAAAACATCCACATACTCGCATACTACTCGAGGTAGATCTAAGTCCGGTCTCTCTCTGGTCCTCCACTGTAAGGCTTCATAGCCAACCCGCTTAACCGCCCCCGACACTTGGACTCATATACTGTGATGGGGAAAAACATCATGCTTCGGTCTCCCGAGCCACACGCACCGTCCCGCGTGTAAAGCAGAACTCTCTACGCCTCACAATCGCAACGATCTTCAGGCTATTAAATTCAATCCATCCCTAAGATTACATCGAACTTCGACATGTCTACGATCCTCGTGTCCACTGCAGAGTAGAGTCCCCGAGATCTCCGACCTCAACTCGACTCCATCAACCTTATTCTCACTAATCCCTAGGGAATCCTACAAACACGGCTCCTCTAAGGTCTCAACCTCTAAGCCCAACTCTCTCTTCGTCGTATTGCCCCAACCACGTGAATCCATCTTCAGAGCGAAGTCCTGCCAATCCTTGGGCCCGAATGGACAACTCAGCCCATTCGACCTCCTAACCTAACCAAGTCAATGGCCACGCACTTCATCAACAAATCAGCTAGCTCAGGAACTCAGTCACATAATCCATCACAATATCGCCCTCGTTTCAAATTTAGGAACCCCAGCCTTCGCAATCTCTGGAAAGTACTTACCCATGAACAGCTCCTGAAACTCTGCCCATGTCATCGCCTTTAGGTCTCTAGAGGTTCTTGCCCATTTCCACCATATTTGGGGCCTCACCTTTAGCTGAACGCAGCTAGTCTAATCCGGCCAGCCGGTAATCTCCATGTTTCTAACACTTTCGATCCGCACGAACCAATGGTCTGTCATCGATCTCCTCCCCCAGGAATGCTCTGAGGGCACGCGCCCTAAACCTCTCGGAGGCATTAGGATCTTCGCCACCGCTATACCAACCAGGCGATAAAGATTCGGCCGTAATACCTACATCCTCATCAAAGTCCGGCCGACGTATTAATCGATGTGCCCTCGATCAGCATTCCGCGGACGCCCTCTACGCCCTCGTCCTCTACTAGCCATCTACATAATCATCATGGCAAGCACCAATACGCATTCTAAGGCATCAACACGTACTCGAGACACTAATCATACATATAAATCGGGCTAGAAAGACACATCGCCCTTGCAATTGATGTAATGCAAGGCAATCAATTTGCATTTAAAACATTGTTTTCAACAAATATTAAAATTCTCATTTTTTTTCAAAATTTTGTCTCATTTTATTAAATTTTTATTTATTTGATTTTTTATAAAAAAAAAATTTCAAAATTTATCATTCACAACACCTACCAACGATCGTTCATATTTAGTCACTCATACTACATGCTCATAATTAGCTGTTCACCGTGATCGTTCCTCCTAAGTTGCAATACAATTCTGTTTATTGCAATACAATTTGTCGCTTCAAGACTAGGTCACAATACAATGGTGTACAACACTCACAAGCTTCATTCAAGCCTCTTCACTGCAATACAATTTTCACTAAAAGACTATACTGGTAATACAATTTTTCTCCTGCCAAATCTCATTGCAATATATCACCTCATCTCAGAATACAATTACCTAGCCAACAAGCCTCCTATCAATACAATCACACCCACAAAGCTATATCACAATGTTATTCTTGAATCATGCAGCTCCAACCGCTTTTTTTTCACATAATTTTTTTTTCTGGCTTACTAGAGACACACCTAAAATACATATACATATATTTTTTTTTTTCTCATCTTCCAGCTCATTGGGAAATACCAAAAAATATATATGTTCATTTTTTTTTTCACTATTATTTTTTTCATTTATTTCAACTACTAGAAATGCCCAAAAAAATACATATACACATTTTTTTCTAACATGCACTGAAAACATTCAAAAACATGTGAGTATACATTTTTTTCATTCTTCCAGAATACATAACAAATTTCTAAAATTTATTTTCACTTTCTTCGCTTTTACACATATATAACCTAGAAAATTATTTTCTTCACCTCATAACCAAATAAATTTATAAAATTTATTTATTTTTCTCCAGCTTTTACACTAAAAATTTCTCCACCTTTCATTCATCATTTTTTCTATTCGACCATTGGCAATAAAAATATATACCATATATTTTTTTCTTTTAATTCCTGAAAACGGTCAAGAATTTCCTAAGTCTCCATATATATAACACTAACCCTGTTCCACCTCAAATTACTTAAAATTTGGATTTCATTTCAATAACCAAATAAATTCTATTCCAATTTATTTTATTTCTTCTTCGCTCCTAGCTTTTCACCACCGTAAAAAACTTCACCATTTTCTAACATTACCCATGTGCTAAGCACTGCTACCACATAAACGATCTCATCACAACATGGTAAGCATACCATTCAATAATAATTCATCAACACCAAAACACAAAATGACGGTACGAGGTCCTCTAGTTGGCCTTTCGATTTTCCTAGGTAATCTCATACCTACTCTTAGCATCAAACCACACCTAGTGGTGATGGATACCCAAACCCGAGCTCCCAGTATTCAGATACCCCAAGCTCCATCAAGCCGTACTTAAACCAGGGGATCCGCTTGATCACTCCGTCAACCGCCGAATACAAGTGGATGCTCTGCCACCCGGACGCCACTTCAGAAAATCTGCAGAGTCTCCTTTGTACCTGGGAGTTTCACCCAAATAAAACACCTCGCATGAAACCTGTCCCAAGCACCAATATAATCACAATGATACAAATATGGATAAAAACGACTCTCGGGCCCATACTGCTGGCATCCAAACATACCAACTATGAATCCACTATAACTAATGGGGCCTAAGAGTTCAAATATTTTACTTCTTATACAATACATACATTAAACTTAAAAAGTTCTAATACATGTATGCACAAAGCCATTAAACTGGATTTCTTCTAACTCTGGCCTCTGGGGGATCGAGCCGTCCCCCGCACGCGCTCCCGTACCAAATATATCCCTCGATGTGAGCTAACGTCGCAGGAATCGCCTAGCCGGGCTACTCCTCCACCCAAGGCAAGCAATGTTCCAAAATAAACATACATTCACAAATGATGATCCTACTCAATGTCTACACGACCAACCTGCATCCCAGTCCTCATCGACTCACACCTCGCCTGCTTCCCATGAGAGAATTATTGTTTTGTTAGTTCAGACAACCTCCGATGAATATATGCATCACCCAGCCGTCCGACGATTGATATATTTAATGTTTGTGGACTATCTCGATGAATATCAATCGGGCCGTCCATTGATATTTTTTCATTTGACTACCCTCCGATAATTAATATTTTAGACTACCTCCAACCATTTTCTTAATTCTCATCTCATGCACTCAATCTATAGTTCAGGGTGTTCCAAAGGCATGGAATGCATGTATGTCAATTCCAATACAAATAATTCACATGTAAATATATATAAACATGCATATATTTACAAAACATTCAATTCACACAATCATGTCATGTAAATTCTCATTCATCCATCAAAATTAGCTCACTGGGCTAATGATCAAACACGAAAGCAATTTACTCAAATTACCTGACCAAACACATATTTTCACAAAAATATATTTTAGAACATCAAGCCGAAATCGCGAAACCCCAGGTTACCGTTCCTTCCAGCACAATTTATTGGTTCACTCTGTGAACTCCGCTTCACTCGCCATTTCCGGCCTCATACAAACCAATACACGTATCAACACATAAATGCACAATTAGTCCACCAACTCAGCCATGGACAGTCACGGACTGCTCCGTTTTGGCTTCAAAAACCATATCAATTCGATCCCAAGGTTTGGGACCGATCAAACGACCGTTCAAGGCCTCAACCAACCGAAACATTAACATAGTACTTAAACGAAGAATAAAACCCAAGTAGGGAGAAACCCCACCTCTTGAGTGCCTGAGGAAACTCCCTAAATCCCACTCCACGCTAAGCCCTCTCCGTATATAATTCTCCTTCTTGTCCCGGAGACCGCGACGGTCGGATCGCCCGTATTTTTAGAGAGAAGCTTGACACTCTCACTCTAAAACTTGAAATTTCAGCTACTGGATCTCCCTTCTTTCCCTTCCCACGTTTTGCTCCTTTGTTTGCGGAGAAGACAAGTCATGCAATAATTATTTTGTCTTCTGAAGGACTTAACCTTTCTAAAAAATGACCTTATGTCCCTTCTTCATTTCCCGCTGGATATTCAAGACTATCTCTACCATCCATTTTCATAATTTCCTCTACCATACCAATTTATGGCACATGAGTACATGTCATATGTGAATCACGCATCCAAAACGTTTTAAAGAATCTAACCGCTGATGCTCGAAAAACGTGTCAACCTCGAATTATCTCTAATCAAAATTTTACGTACTCAGCTAGATTTCATGAGACGATTCCAAACTGAAATCCATTTCGGTCATCCAAGATCTTAGAGAATTATGGATTTTTAACCAATTTTACAATTTCGTAATCGAATTACGATTTCGCTTTTCCGTGAACCTGAATTTCTGTCTACAAATTAATCCTCCAAGGATGCAGTATCAACCAAGCAACTGCATACCGACTCCGGCGACAGAAGCAATGCGTTAACACGAACGAGGCGGAGGAGTCTACCACCAACCGACGCCCGACAAGAGTTGTGAGTACACAGCAGATGCAACGCCCACAGAGACACGACGAGTTCAGAAGGTTGGCTAAATCTCCCTCCTCGCGGCGACAACACACCCCACAAGAAGAAGTCTAACAAAACTGAACCAGAATCTTCAGGTGGATCCCCGGCGAAGACGATCAAACTTCGACGCCATTCGCCAAGCAGATTTCGCTTACGCACCGTGAAGAGGCGTATCCAAAGTATAAACCCATAAAGAATGAAGGCCGCACGAAGGCCAAAGCACTCTAAATTCGCCCAAACACTTCAAATTCTCCAATAATCAAAGATTAAAGACGCCGCTCCTTTCCAAGAAAGTCGGTCGACCGTCAAAGACGTTAGCTACCACTATGACGAAGTTCGCCTACTCGCACGTCACGCTACTGAGGAGTCGTGATCACCAGTTACATCACGCCACTTCTACCATACCGAGCCCAGCCTCACTTGACGAAGTCTGGTTTACTCGACAGTCACGCTTACCCGAGGAGTCGTGATCACCGTGCCATCGCCACTCTGGGCCACGCCGAGCCCAAAGAACCACTCGACGAAGTTCGTCTACTCCGGACAGTCACGCTACCCGAGGAGTCGATCACCAGCCGCATCGCCACCAGCCCACACAATGAGCCCAAAGAACTCACTTTGACGAAATTGTTCACTCGGGACAGTCACGCACCAGGAGTCGATCACCAAGCCATATCGCCACTGCACACACCGAGCCCGGGGCCAAGAGCCACTCGACGAGTTCGTCTACTGACAGCTCACGCTACCCGAGGAGTCGATCAGCTCAAAGTTAATATCGCCACTGGCCACAAATACCGAGCTCAAGAACACTGGACGAAAGTCTGCTCACTCCTGACAGTCACGCCACCGAGGAGTCGATCGCCCAAAATACATCACACTCTACCATAATACCGAGCCCAAATAGCCTCACTTCGACTAGTTCATCTACTCCGACAGTCACGCTACTCCGAGGAGTCAGATCACCAGGCTATATCGCCACTGACCACGACCTGAGCCCTCCAAAGAACCACTGATCGAGTTCACTACTCGCACAGCCATGCCCAGAATCATTGACTCAAGCAAATCAACCGACTCGAGCCCAACAAATGACATTTACTGTTCAACCACTCTGCTATTACTGTGCCATGTAGTCTAGAATCGGGTCAACCAAAGATTCAAATTTTGCAACCCACCGCCCGCTAAGAGCTCACCACCCAACTCAAGACGTGTTACCCAGAGTCAATCTCACCAGACGCTCAAACACTCACAATACCGGAGCCTGCCAAATTTCACTTCGACGTGAAGTTCGTCTACTGGACAGTCACGCTACTCAGGAGTCGATCACCAGTTACATCGCCACTCCTGGCCACACGGAGTCTAACAACCACTTTGACGAGTTTGTTCACTCTCGACAAGTCACGCGCCTTAGAGCCAGATCGCCTTAGGGCCACATCACACCCGCCCCGCCGCCCGAGCCCAGTCAAGGCTGATGAGTCTCACATGGGACGGCCCCGCCAGCTAGCCCATACAGACGAAGCTCACTAACCTGCTCGCATGGGACATGAGCCTTCCCAAGCACTCACACAGACTTAGCTCGCCCCAACCGTCTCGCATGTATGAGTTCTTCCAAGCAATTCACATGCACGAGCCCGCCCCAACAGCCACGCCGACGGTTCACATAGATGAGCTCTTCCTGAAGAATTCACATAAACGAAGCTCGCCCAAAGAACACGTTGACGAGTTCATTATTGCATGAGCCTGCCACTCAAGATGATCAGCTCCGCCCCAATCCACGCACCCAGCCTCGCCTCGCTAGCTCACATCGGGACGAAGCTCGCCCAAAGAATTATATTGACGAGCTCAATCCGATTCTACATGTGCCATGCAAATTAGCAGTCATTTAAACTCAGCAAATCAACCACTGAGTACACCAGATCGACGAGCCTCACGATTCTACACAGCGCCATGCAAATTTGTGAGTCATTTCAATTCAGTAAATCACCACGAATACAGCCGCCGCATTGACAAGCCCCATGATCCCACACGCCATGCGTACCTAGAGTCATTCTGTCCAGCAAATCACCAATGGAACATACCGCCGCATTGACGAGCTTTACTATCCTACACAGCCATGCAAATTTCAGAGTCATTTCAATCCAGTAAATCGCCCAATGGAATACAGCCAGCCAGACGGACGAGCTCTACGATTCTACACAGCCATGCACCTTAGATTACTCTAACCAGTAACCACCAAATGGACATACCGCCGCATTGACGAGCTTCACGACCCCACACAAGCCATGCAGCCCATGAAGTCATTTCAACTCAGCAACCGGCCCGACGGAGCACAACAAATCGCATCGACAGCCTACACTTACACAGCCATGTACCCCTAGAGTCATTTCGACTAAGCAAATCGACCGACGGAGCACAGCAGCTCGCATTGACGAGCTCTACGATTCTACACAGGCCATGCAGCCTAGGAGTCATTTCGACTCAGGCAAATCAGCCGACGCAGCCCAACAGCTCAACATCTCAACTCAGGCGCCCAATTCAGACCATGCAGACAAGAAATCGATTGAAATTAAGAAGAACATAAAAAAAGCACAAATAGAGGCGACAAAAATGATGTGCAAAACGAGCATTCATTACGACAAGGCTATTATACGTTTCGTACCAGCCCAACAACGCAAAAAAAAAAAAAAAAAAAAAAAAAAGAAAAAGAAAAAGTATTAAAGTCGACATTCGTAGGCGAATACGCGCAGAAGATTAGGTAACGGCGAGAAGCGACGCAAGAAGGAATGGGCCTCACGGGTGCCCGGCTTCAGATATCTAAATGAGAAGGATCCCCATCCTCCTCGTCACCGGGAAGGTCAAAGTTAAAAGTTCAGGCCGTAATAGGCAAGAATAGCCTTCTTCCTCGAAGGCGAAGCCACCTAAAACCCATTGATTGAAGCCTCGCCTCGCCTTCCACACCCGCCTGAGCCACCAAAGTTATTTGCTGACAGATCCCCATGCAACCCGCGACACTCTCATTCAGCGCTCCACCGAGCCGACCGTCTGCTAGGGCCTCGTGACGAGCCCGCCTAACATCGCCGCCTTGTCACGAAGATCGCCTTGATTGCACGCAGCTCTTCCTGTGACTCGGCGCTCACCTTTGGACGGAGAAGCTCGGCCCCCGACCACATCCGGTCTACACGCGACCGCAACACCATTCCTACCTCTCCATCAAGTCAAGTGCTCTCAAGACACCCCACAATCCACTCCGACTCAAGCTCGCTTCAGCCGCCCTCAAGCTATTCCCAGCCTCATCTTCCCTACCCTCGGCCCTGACACAAGCCAAAGTGGTATGTTTAAGATCCGACTCGAAAGCTTCACCCGCTCTCTGGGCCGCGCGCTGCATCCGACCATAAACCATCTCAAAGATATGGGAAGCCACCGCCTTATAAGCCCGGGCCGCTTTAGCATGACCTTCGGTTTATTTCGCCTTCTCGGGGCTAAACCCTCTCAAATGAGTAGCCACCAGACATCTAGCATAAAATCAACATCCGACGTTAGCTCAAAACTCATCTCAAAATGAAGCCAAAGGGCAAGGCATGGAACTTACTGAGGCGACCGGGAGAGATAGGCTAACGCCTCATCAACCCGGGCACAGAATCCGAATTTTAAGATCGAAGTCCCAAGAATAGACGATCGCGCCTTCCGCCACGAGTCGCAACCCGCCTCCGCCAACTCAGTCTCTGAACCTCTCCGCCTCTTCCTCCTCCGAGTAGTCGACTAACCTTCTCGTCATGGGTTCCAGACTTGCAATGGGCGTGATCGCCAATGGTCGCCTCAACAGCCCCAATTCGAGGGACCCGCTTCACAAAGAACCCGTAATGGGACCGAGCTCAAACTATAGGAGCCATAACCCGTCCCGATGCATGGATATGAGAGGACGGAGAAGATGACGATACCCCCAACTTCGAAACTTTGACCAAAGCCGGCCTATCCTTCTCAACAGTGCGAGGTTTTTCGTTTCTTCCTACGGGGCTTCCGAGACACCATCTCCAATCAAGCACAGCCCCCCAGTGGGTTTAGCGCCAGGCGGCCCAACGGGGAGGAACTTTTATGTCGAAGGAGGCTAACGCCAGAGCAAGAGATCGAAAATCTCTCAAACTCATGGGCCGGAATATCCGACGATCAACTCCGCTGCAAGGACGAGGAGGACACTCACCAACACCAACTTAGAGCAAGTATCTTCAACCGAGATCACCCGAAAGCACCCGAGAAGAATGTAGACAAGCATGCAATCGATGCCCAGCCACCACATAAGTTATAACCAAAACAACAAACACTACCGAAGATTTTCTGGGGTAGTCCAAGCCACCGAACGCCCAAGGTGTCAGTCTCACAAGAGGATCATATCTCTACTCATGGCCGCTAACTAAGAAGTAGCGCCCTTTCCACAAACCCTACGACAAGGAAGATCTGAATTACCGTATGAGCACTGAGCGCCTGTAGGCTGAAGAAAGCCCTGGATGTCTCCTTCGGCCGAAGGTAAAGAAGCAAGGCTATGTGACACCAAGCCCCCGTCCCTAAAGAAAACCAACAGAATTAACCAAAAATACCCCAACCATCAGCGAAGCCGAGTGACACACATTGAAATGTTGCAAAACCCCTTTTATGAAGGGATGCAAAGGGAAGCGAAGACCGTTATCGAAGGCCACTTCAAAGAAACACACCATCCTAGGCACAAAGACCACATAGAGGGTCAAAACGTCAGGGGACCACACCCGAACGCCTAAAGGAGGCTGATAACGTCTGGCAAAGATGGCCCCATATGAAGGACCGACCTCATAGGGTCCCACGCTAGCTTACGCCAACTACAGATCTCGTGATATTCGACCCCCTGCGGTATTTAATCGACATTCACTTTCCCTCGCCTCGTCTGCGGGAAGAGGAGGCGCCTGGGGCACTCGAAGTCCAATCCACCAAACGCCGAGACAATCATTTAGCCTGTCCAGAACTATCAATAGTCAAGAATCACCATCGATAATGCAAAGAAGAAGAACAACCCTTGACCATGATGAAAGTGGATAATGGAAACAAAATTCACCCAACCCAAACAACTCTGGCCCTATCGAATCAAGAAAACAAAGACGCAGCTGACCATAAATATGACAAGTAAAAGATTATCCCAAGAAAGACAACAAGAAAGACTCGCACAAAAAGGCTCGCATGTAAGACTAAGAAAGGAACCAATCGCTAAAGGCAAAGGAAGGGTCCTAGAGCAGTGGCACACAAGACAGAGGATGTTCACGAAAGAAACAAAAGGAAACTGAAAGGAATGGAAGAAATGAGCGCGAAAACCGAAGAGTCATCATTATCACAAGACAAATGACGGCGACCAAGCCCTAACTAATCCAGCCCCGAGCAGACACGTGGAAATTGCACCCGATGCGAGAGAACGCATAAATTTCGCCCATGTACACCGCGGTATAATGCATTTGGGCAACTGACAGTGGTTCGAAAAAATAAGGCTCGTAGCCCACACACCAAGCCCAAGAAAGAGGCCAACCCAGCGAAACACGAAGGCCCACTAGTTGAATTCCAAAGGAGAGGCTTGCCCAATGAGGCATTCAAGCCTTTTTACGCCAGCATTCCGCCTTTAGTGGTCACCCGAAGAGAGGTTCAATCCGCGTCTAAAAGACCAATTATGGGAAGTCTCCCACAGGTACAGAAAATAGAATAGTCCATAGTAATATATTATTCCGCAAGTCCAGCCAAATCTCACCAATAAGGAAAGAAAGACAATAATAGATCATAATCAAATCGAATCCCCTAATAAGGAAGGAAGATTATCCCAAATAAACTACACCCTTCTATATCCTATACCAACCGATACGTAATTATAATAAGAAATATCCCATCCAATGGGAATGAATCCTAATTACCATCCAATTGGGAGAATATCTGCTATAAATACAAGGTCACCCCATCGGTGAAAGGTACGCAGAAACTAACACCATTACTGATACTCATGCTTATACGCACTCTTAGAAGCATACTCATATGAAAACATATGCAACACATTCGCCCCTCTCTTTTCTCTCAGAAAGAAACTGACTTAGGCATCGGAGTGGCCACGGGCGAAGCCCTCGCCGACCCCCCTTCTTCCTTGTTTTTGCAGAGGAGTGCTACGTCCAGAGCCTGCAGATCAACAGTGCAGCGATCCTACCTTAGCCCAGACAATCCAAGAGCCTGCATCCCAGCCCGCTAGCAATCCAGGTCCGGCCCAACGACCCTCACACGCTCCAGCCCAGTTCCGGTTGAAAATGCATCATCAACTTTCATTTTTTTTTAATTGATACATGTTCTTTTTTGTGTTTAAAAAAAATATTACACTCATAAAGAGATTTAACCATTCCTATCATGGACTTGGAATAGATCTTAACCATAACTCTATCCATTCCATAAAAATAAAAAATATAACAATAGAGATTACCAGAGATAAGTATCTTATGATGTTCGTTAATGGATGAATCCAAGTGATGAGAGCTTCATACTCGTGAAGATATTATTGAACGAGGTTACCAAAATCAACTTCAGCCCAATCATACTGGGGAGGATGCAAGAGGAATCAAAAGTGTTTATGGAGAAAGGGCCACCCTAGACCTTAAGCCTTCTATAATGATTCAAATCCTTCTAAACGATGAGGTTGGATTTGCCATGAGAGAGTTCATCCATAAGTGTTGAGGTTTTGTGTCTTGGTGATAAGGGAGTGTTGACAGTGGTAGAGTCTCCTACCTAAAAAATGAAATCATTATAGCTAGCATTATAGTTGCTCAGGTTGATGTAGATGCAATGGATGTGATGTGAGTGGGATGTATGGCTCGTGCAAGGATAAGTGAAACATCTTTTTTTTTTGTTACTTTCTCTTAATTAAATATTGACATTTATATTGTATATTTGCACCATTCTTTATTCCATGTATGTAACCCCTAGCAAACAACATTAATGTAACGCCTCGTCCCAAGAGGGTGTACGGTATGTGTAATCGTAGGATCGCATATGTGCACCAATGGCTTCTTTAATTATTTGAGTGTCATAGGAGTATTTTTTAAAGTTGTTTTTAAGGATGAAATTATAAAGTTTTCAAAGCATTGTGAGACTTTTGCAATTAAAAAAAGTGGAGGGGTGAAAGTACAAATTATGGAATTTCAAAAGGATAATAATAATAATAAATTACCATAATGGTTCAGGGAAGCTTAGAAAATTCTCTAGGATCTCTGACAGATGAAACAGATCAAGGCCGTTAAATTGCCTCGCGAAATCTAAGGGATCTGTAAAAGTTTCACAATTTCGAGACAATAATATTTACGAATTTATGAGTGATAAATCATTAATGACTTTCTTAGGGGACGCAGATTTTACGAAAAATCTCTGGGGTCGAAAAATGACTTTCTCGAGGTAAAGTTCATTTAAAATAATTGAACCGAAAAGAAATAAAATTTTTCAATAGAAACGGATCCGAATACAATATAAGGTGTATACAAATAATAATAATAATAGTAATTAAAAAAAAGAAAAAAAAGAAAAAAAAAGATAAAGTCAAAACGGAAAAGGAGAAAACGGCATTAGGGAGTGGGAGAGAGCGTGTGGAGAGAGAAAATGATTATTTTTTTTTCTTTTCTTTGTTTTTTTTTTTCAGATTTGTTTAAATCTGACATAGATTTCGTCGAGCGTATGCAAAGTCGACTACGACGAGAGCCACGTAGGTATCAATATCTTAGCGTTTCATCAAACTTCAAGAGGTAGGAAATTTTCCTATTTGTGTT
The DNA here is from genome assembly GCA_016808115.1 of Tetrastigma voinierianum. Classification (NCBI taxonomy): domain Eukaryota; kingdom Viridiplantae; phylum Streptophyta; class Magnoliopsida; order Vitales; family Vitaceae; genus Tetrastigma; species Tetrastigma voinierianum. Next base: position 251,573 of record JAEQBH010002159.1, on the reverse strand, counting down.
ATTTCGAGCCTAAAGACTATGTAATGACTTTGAATTTTCTTAGAGGTCATGATATGCCGTAAATTTCAGTCCCAAAATTTTTGGATTGAGTTTAGGAATTTTTATGAATTTTTTGGACTATATTCGCACAATCGCTGAATTTCGGGATCAAGCGGACAAGCCGGCCGAATAGATTTTATTCAGATACCAACAAAATTTTCAGAAATGTTTATGGGTGTTTTAGACTTTATGGAAAGCCCTCAGTCTAGAATCTACCATATGCCCGAATGACATTCGGGGTCCACATATTTTCGAAAATTTAATTAGCACCAAGTGTGCAAATTGCTCGTCGTGGCCGATGAGTGTGGTCTAATACATCACGGGTAAAAGTGGAGGCGAGAGAAATTGTGAGTCAATTAGTGCGTAAAAGGGAAGGTGGAGTGTTCTCAACTCTATTTTTCAATACTACATATTTATAAATCGCTTATTAATCGTATGTTATGGTTTTGAAGTATTAAACCATATTTCAAGAAAGCAATGGTTTTAAATTATTAAACCATATTTCAAGCAAGCAAAAATTATGTTTTATAAAATAGGCCTTACGCTCTAGCTAGATTATGGTGACGTAGACCAAGGTCTTTCCACCATATTTATCGAAAAAGGTGATGTGGGCCAAGGCCTTCCACCTTGTGTGACGTGACCCAGTCCTTCCACCCACTACAAGTTTCAGGCTCCCGTGTTTACTAGGGTACAACAAGCAAGAAAGGCTCTCTGGTTGATCTTGATTTATAAGCATTTTTTACACGCTTTAAAATCAACCATTGGTGCTAAATAGCATTTTATGAAAAGTTTTTAGAAACTTAAAGCAAGCTTATCAAGGCCGCGCCTCTTATGAAAGTTTTTATAAACTTTAAAGAAAGAAGCCAGCAAGCCAGCTTCTGAAATGTTTAGAAACTTTCAAAGCAAGCAAGCAAGTAATTTTAGAAAAGTTTTAGAAACTTTTAAAGTAAAGTAAGCAAGAAGTTATGAAAGTTTTAAAACTTTTATAGCCAAGGCAAGGTTTTTGAAATGTCTTAAAATATAGTTTTACAAATTGAGATATTATCAGAAAAAACAAGCATTTTATAAAGCATACACTCACTGAGCTCGTTTAGCTCATTATTTTCCGTTTTAAAACTATTTTCCACAGCACGCCTGATGCCTGAGCATTTTAGTATTCTCCGACTTCTAAGATAAATAATTAAATAATTTGTGTAAGGAAATATTTAATTTGTACAAATGAGCATATGTATGTACATAGTTTTGTTTTGCAAAATGTGATGAGCCCGAGGTTCTCAAGAAGCAAGGACACACCCCATCTCTACCAATGCAGTAGTGCGCCGAATTCACTCACGTAAACCCCAACCGTTACCTCTAACGACTAGAAACTCCTATGAAGCGAAGCCGTATTGCTTGCTTAAACCTCGTATAAAAATTTTTCTTTCTTTTTCCAACTTAGGATTTGGTAAAATCTTCGGGCAATGATAAAATCTCAAACAAAGATGATCACGTGACAGACAATTCCAAATCCCGCATACACAACTTACATTTCCAACATGGCAACCAGCAACCTAACACATTCTCACAACTACACTACGACGTATTACATGCTCCATTATACAAATTCAAAGATATTCTACAAAATATTAATAATGACTTATAATCGACAAGTAGGACAAACTTATCAGGTTCAAAATAAGCCTCGCTGCACTGCATTCTGGAAAATAGTTTTTAAAATAGGAAAATAATGAGCTAAACGAGCTCGAGTGTATGCTTATAAAATGCTTGCTCGAAAAACATCTCAAAACTCGTAAAACTTTTTACAATTATTTCTTCGTAAGCTCGTTGGCTACTTTAAAGTTTCTAAACTTTCAGACTGTTGCTTTTAAAAGTTTATAAAACTTTTAATACTTGCTTATTGCTATTGCTTTTCTTAAAAGCTTATAAAACTTTTATCGCTGGCTTGCTCAAAGTTTATAAAACTTCTCAAAACTTCGCTTTCTGCCGTGATTCGCTTTTAAAGTTTTTAAAACTTTTAATCAAATTCGCTTAAAAGTTTCTCAAAACCTTCGCAAACCTCTTGCTTTAAAATTTTCAAAACTTTATAAACACGATCCCGCTCAACCATTCTCTCGCTTAAATAAAAACCGGAGCCCTGCTCGACCGTTGCTAAAATCACCACGGATCCCGCTCAACCGATCGTTTTGAAATATAAATGGGGTCCTGTGCTCAACCGTTTGCTTTTAAATCTCATGAGCCTGCTCAACCGCATTAAAAATCTCTACGAGCCCGTGCTCAACCGTGCACCAATGGTCGATTTTTCAAAACCTAATGATCATGTGCCATAAATCATCAACCACTGGAGGCCTATACTTGCTCATAGACCCAGTGAACACTGAGCCCTCGGGCACGACCATGCCTGGGTGGAAGGACCTCAGGTCCGCATCACCCAGTGGAAGCGGCTCGCCCACGCCACCTTTCCTGCAGAATATGGCGACCGCACTGGCCCCATCACCATAATTTAGTTAGAGCCTTAACCTTATATACCCTCGCACGCGCTACGCCACCTTTAAATGCATGATGATGAACTAAGTTTGCCGACTGTGCAAAACTAAAATGGCCGTATGATATCCTAACTCCACCGCACGTACGCACACCGACCCGCTTCTCGCTAGAACTAGGATTTTAGTTAGGCTTGTTTTCACAAATATTCTTTGCTTCTGCTTGTTGTTCGTTGGACCAAAAGACATATACAAATTTATGACACTATTACTAAAGGACTATCTAATCCCCGCACATGCTGCGAAGCTTGTTCGATTATATTTCCTTGCAAGTATACTGATATAAAATGGTTTCCTGAAGAATAGATACATTTCCTTTTTTTTTTTATGTTGATCCATGATTCTGCAAGTGCACAGGTCGAACAAGTAATAAAGTGGATTTTAGTCCAGATATCGATCCCACAGAGATCTCAAGAATTTTCAATCAACTACCCTGACTACTCAAGCTCTATACTATTTGGACTATGATAGACAATTTGAATCAGTTTTGAAAGCCTTAAAATAATGAAAACTAAAAAGAATTGAATTAATAACAAATGAATTGAAAACTGAAATAATAAAATAACAAATTTAGATCGAACGCTTATCTCGCAAAGGGGCATATCAAAATAAAGCTATCAGGAAACATCAATTCCTTCGGGACAGATCAGATCTTGGCTTTCATGAACCATAGATTTAAAACTAGTCCAAGGAGTATGAAAGTGCAAATGATCTCTCCACACTCCATCGCTCATCATCTAACCTGACTGCTTCTTTCGGCACGCGTTAGGATAACTACCTTTAATCAGCTGCCTTATTCTCGGGGTATTTCTTCTTTTCAATACTTCATACTCCACAACCCGGACTCAAACCCGAGCTCCTAAATTATAGTCATTGCAATGATTACACTATACCGGTTTCTTCCTCAAAATTAGAACAACTCATTCTTCCTTGATTGGGATCCTCGCTTAACACTGGATTGAATTCACCATTCGAATCGAGGAGAACTCTCTGCATGTTTAAATTGATAAATCGTTCAACTCATTCTCGTCTCCAAGTGAAAAGAGGATTTATCAATTTAATCACACAAAGCACATTAAATCACCAATAGCAGGTTCGAATACCGTCCACGAATTGCTCATCACTCGTGAATGCCTTCCCGTGGCCTCGTGAGGGCCTCCCGAAATCAAAGCTTGAGACAATCCGCTTACGGGTAGTCGACACTCGATATCGGGATCAATTCCACAAAATAAACAAAACCAAAGCAAGTAGATTTACAAACTAAAGTTCAGCATCGATGAATAAAATTCTGCAGGAAAGATAATTTCTGACGATAGAGTCATTTCAATGCAAGTTCGGGTTTCTAAACCACCGACACACCCATACATTACCATTGATCAAGAAACCATCAGAATTAGGAAACTAGTAGTTCGAAATCCAAAATTTGTCCGAATTCAAACAACTAGACAAGTACTTGAAGAAATATAACCGAGATTCAAATTAAAACTTTAATGTACTAACGCTCGCATCCAAATTTAAAACAAAATACTTAACTAATCTTAAAAAACAAAGAAAGAAAAGAAAATTAAAATACGTGAGCCTTCGCAACCTGCATCTCTTTCAAGTCGCCAAGAGTCGCTTTCCTTCGCAGCGTGCACATTTATAGGTTCGTCGGGCCCCCACTCTCGATGCACCTCTTTCGACTTCACCAATCGCCCAGCCGTTATCGGGATGTCGCGACATCAATTTTCGCGCGACCTCTCGCCGGCTTCACTGGCCGCAGGCCTTTGCTCGTCGCGACATGCCCGTGGAATCGATGTCGCCGGCAGCCTGATCTTGTCGCCGACCTCTTTCTTTGGGAACGATGTTCGACACCATCGACGCCGCACCTTTACCTCAGAGCTCGACGTCGCGACACCAATGTCGCCGCCACCTTCCGGGTCTTGCAAATGATGTCGCTAATTCTTTATGATGTCGCCACTTCCGCTCGCTCGCTTCGTCGCTGATCGCTTAATGATGTCACGATCGCTTAATGATGTCGCGACTTCAAGTCTTTGTATTGATGCCCGCGACAACTGCGTGTTGTCGCGACCTTCTTTCTGTTAAATGCTGTCGCCGACCACGATGTCGCGACCCTTTCCTCGCGTAAATGGCGCCGCTGATACCATCTCCGCGGGCGACTCTTCTTTTCAAAGTAACCGATGTCACACTATTTGAATGATGTCGCGACCTTCTTTGTAATGGCGATGTCGTGGGACTCAGTTTTCTGTGTCGGCTGTCGCGACGCCTCGATTCGTTGATACGCTGACGATCCGCATGTCGCGACATAAATGTTCGGCCAATCGTTTATCTTCTGTCGCACTTCTTCGTGTCGCTGATGAGCGAAAGTCATCTATTTTCAGTCCATTTTCTGATTGATTTATATAAAAGATCGACATTATGCAGGAAGATGGAATAATCTCACCCACCCGCTTCGCAAGTACAGAAATCAAAGAAAGCGTAAAATGCAAAAAAGAGCGTAATGTGGCTGTGCACATCGATAATGGGCCAAAGGAAGTTGCAGCAAAAGAAATGCAAAAGGATTAAAGAATCATGTCGCGGAAGCTTTGACAACAATCAAAATGCATCTTTCGTTACAATACAAAGGTCCGGGCCATAATTGAAGCATAATGGAAGACAAAGCGAGCTGGGCGTGAAAGGGAGCTCAAGGTCAAAACAACCAGAAATTTCATATAGTAAATGATGTTGCGATATCATTCGTAGGTCGCGATGTAACTTAATCAGACAAGGGATATGATGTCGCGACACCAAAAAGAAGTCGCGAATGGAGAGCTAAAAAAATTGACTGAACATTTAGGTCGCAACATCGCTTCAAAGTTAGAAGTAGTCACACCAAAGATCGGCGGTAAATGGGCCACGACATCGCTTGTATGAAACAAATGGTCGTGAACATCAGATGCACCAAAAGAAGGTCGCGAAGACTTGTCACGCGACATCAACTACACAGTAGGGAAGTCACGACATCATTCAATGGTCGCGACAACATTGGTAAGAGAAGAAGGTCGCGACAACACCAAAGTCGGTCGCGCATATCAATAGTAAATACTCGAGGTCGCGGACAACATCCTAGTCGCGATACCACTACAGAGAGAAAGAGGTCGCGACAACATCCAGTTGTCGTGACATCAAATGCACACAGTTAAGGTCGCGACGTCCTTAAGCTGTCGCGACATCAGCTACACCAAAGACACGTCGCGACCAAACAAAGACTCGGGCGATATGACCAAATATAATTGTAGATCATGATAAGAATTGATGTCGCGACATCAACAACCAACTGGGCCATTTTAAACTGCAGTCTAAAAAGAAGTGCATCGAATTAGGGCCCAACTTCGTAACTCCTATAAACACGGCGCCATCAATGGCCCAGCTCGGGCGACCGAAGGAGATTCGGGCGTCAAGGCCTCGTATTTTAATTTTTCTTTTCTTTTCTTCGCTTTTTTTTTTAGATTAGTTTGATTTTTATCCAAATTCCGACTCAACGCTACCAGAAGGTAGTTGAAATGCATTTATACTTCTTCACCATCGTTGCAGTTTGAATTCGTATAAATTGATTTCAACTACCGCTCATTTACAAAGGGTTTTCGACGCTGTCAATGTATGGTGTAATCCGCTGATTTAGAAACCATCTTAACGAATGACGCTTATTTGTCGAAATTATCTTTCCTGCATAATTTTATTCATTATTGCTGAACTTCAGCTTATAATTTGACTTGCTGGTTTTATAGTATTTGAATTGATCCCAATGTCGCCTCTTTATACCCATAACTAGGGTCGTCTAAGTTTCGATTTCCGTGAAGCCCTCCTCGGTTTAATACGTAGAAGGCATTCCGAGAGTGATGAATAATTTCGAAGGTATGGAACCCGATATTGATGATCTAATGTGTTTGCAATTAAATTGATACATCCTCTTCTCACTTCGGTAGAAATGAGCTGAGTGAGTTATCAATTTAAGATGCAGAGTTCGCCTCACCCTCAATCGCGGAATTCAACTCGCGGTTAGCAACGATCTTAATCAAGGAAAGAATGAGTCGCTCTAATTTTGAGGAAGAGGAACCGCATGGTGTAAACCTATGCAATGACTATACAAAGGAGCTTAAGGTTTATAAATTCATGTTATGGGTAAGGAAGACAGAAAGAAAAAATACCCGAACAAGGCTACCCAGATTAAAAGTAGTTATTTGTACCCCATCAGATTCGAGAGAAACGGTGGAAGTGTGAGATGATGAACTGTGGTTTGAGAGATCCAAATAAACATCACATTCGACTAGTTTAAAATCGTGGTTCGAAGCAAAATTACCATACAAGCCGTAGAATTGATTCTTCACAATAGCTTTATTTTCAATGTTCTCTTTTATAGATAAATCTCACAAATTTAAATTTGTCATTTCATTATTTCAAGAGGGTCATTCATTTTGTTATTCATTCATATTATTTTAGGTTTCATTATTTCAAGGCTTTCTACCTACGATTCAAATTGTCCATTATAGTCCAAATAGTATAGCCTGAGTAGTCGGGGGTAATTGATTGAAAATTCTCGCAGATCTCTCGCGATCGATATCTCGGACTTTAAATCCAATTTACTACTTGTTCGACCTGCACTCAAGCAAAGATCACTGATCAAAACCACTAAGAAACAATTTACTCCAATTGAAACAATCTTCGAACTAATCAAATAGCTAAGACATATACCACAACAAGTTTATCGGCATTACGGATTAGACAATAGTTCTTTGGCTGGAGCAAGGTTATAAATTTGTACATATACCTTTCGTCCCACAACAAGTTTTACGGGTGCAGCTGTCAGGATCAAAGAATTTGGTAGATCAATATCACGAAAGAAGGAAATGCTAATTTGACATTTAAAAGAAAAAGAACAAAAATAGTTTCATGGCAAATAAGTTATTTTTAGCCACTAACTTTCAATCAGGCCATATTGGAAAATATTTGTCAATTCGACTAATCCTATTAATGTAAGTGTGTTTTGATTTCTCAGAAACTTTAATGCATAGGAAATGTAAAACTGACCGATTCCAGCAGACATCGAACTAGAAAGAACACTGTAAGCTTCGAGAAAGGCTTAAAAGATCGTAAAACTCACTATGGCAAATGAAAGCGCCGACTGCATCGGGGCGACAACGTAATGCTGTACCTGTAAGGCCTCCAATCACCGATACAACGGAGGACTGGCACCTATTATTCAGATGAATACCAGAATCGACAAACATAAAGTGATGCAAATAATTTTGAAACTAAAGCCAACACCGACATAATGGTTCAAGAACAATGGCCATCGGGTCATCCTAATAAGACCCAACGGAAAGATCTTCATTTCGCACGGCAAATACGCAGTTGAATGGGGTGAGACCGTGAAGGTCATTAAATTTGCATTTATTTCCATTTTCTAAGATACAAGTATCACATGGTATGAATCTCACCATATGGTTCTATTTGATACTGAGGAGCTTATAAGCTCAATTGGCAGATTCTTTCCCCCATCACTCACCCTCGTAGACTAGGAGATAATCAGGTTCCAAAGAGGGAAGAGAGCCTTTATGTAGCATGAGAGATTCAAAAGGTTGGTCGAAAAGATGTCCATGCATGGATAGACTGAAGACCTGTGATGGACATAAAGGTATCAGCGCCTCAAATGATACATCTATGTGTTAATATCGATGTCACAGGTCAGGGAGCATTCAAACGTAGTATACTAAGAGGCAAGAGATCCGATTGAGGACTGCTAAACGCAATATGAAAGCTCCATCGAGTTTTCAAAAGTAATTGGCGCAGGAAGAGGAGTCATGGAGTCGAAAGATGACAAATGGCATGGAGGCAAAGGATGCCATCATGCCAGAATGGACAAGCCAGCAGAGGAAGCATGCACCGTCATTTAAATGTGATAGCCAGAGGAATCCATTTGTGAGAAGGCCGAGGTAACGACTCAAGAACCGTTTTATGATGTCGAGGAGGTTAAGTACTGGGAGACTACAAGAAGTTATCAGTTCAAACCAAATCATAACCTTCCAGCACACTATCATCCAAAGACCAAAGAAAACTATGAAAATTTTCACATGCTGGTGGCTCCACAAGGCCAAAGGCATGAACAACATCCTCAGGAAGGATATCGTAAGAAATACCAAGGTTCCAATGAAAGAACAAGGAGGAGGAAGTTTAAATGAATATCGTGGTCGTAGGAGAGCCCTCACCATTTGAAGATCAATGTCGAGAATTCACGGGGACAACAAGAAGTCGTTAAACCTCCATTTAACAAAAGCTCATAGACCAAAGTCTCAAATGGCAATTCTCAAATTTTTCAAAGACCACTAACGCTTCTCTCAAGAACCCTGGAGACACGTGATAGGGCAACCTGTCTAAACCCGCAAACTAGATGAAAGATGCCTTCCCAAAGGACACAAAGAAGAATCCAAAAGACTGTATGGCAAGTGCCTCGTGCTGGGGCACCCGGAAAGAGGACAGAAAAAGATGAACGCAACAAGGGAGATGAAAGCCCGTGACAACGCAGTAAACACCGGAGAAAGAAAGAAAGAAGGAAATTGTTTCTGTCCGAGAAGAAGGAAGTAAGGAAGAAAACCTGCAACAACCTCGCCCGCAGTCCCATTTTACGTAGGTCACAGAAATCAAAGATGTATAATCAGTCATTGCAGCTAAGTTCTCGAAAAACCTTGTGGTTGGGAGATCAAGATGCCTTTCACATAAGGGTCACCGTGATGCCACTTTATGCAAAGCCAAAGACACCGAGCAAAAAGAGAAGATTGTCAAGAAGGAATCGAACCCGACCGCAACTTGTACTATGATCAGCAGGGGCTTACCTTAAAAGACGAAGGATCTGTGTGGAGCTTCACCATTCCCTGCACCATCGGAGAGTTCGAGTTTCGTAAAGCCTCCTCGTGACTGTGCCAAAAGATCAACTTAATGCCCCATTCGTTGCCAAGAAGTTAAGTCAGGGAGCTTACTCCCACTGGCGCTTACTATCCAAATTACAGATGTAACCCCGGCAAAACTCGAAGGAACTGCGCAGAAGATGTGTCAAAGGCGGGGAACTTTATTTTTCCGAGAGACTTCATCGCATCGTGATACGGAGGAAGCATCCACGTCCTCCAAGCACGGGAAGGCCATTCCTCAGAATCGAGCAGCTCTAATCGATATGCGTATGGGAATTCTACTCTCCAGTCGAGAAGAAAGCCGACTTCAATTTAATCAAGCCTGGAGTGGGAGCTGCACATAGAGAGGGAAGATGTAAGGTCAATAAGATGTATATGTCATCAACTCAATTTTACTATGATCAGAATGCCCAATTTTCAATCAATGAAAGAGATGAATTCAAGATCTTGAAGATTTTGATTCAGATTTTCAAGACATCAGCCACATTCTACCGAGAGCGATGAGTTCGAACAAACTGAGGTGAAAAAGAGACCAAATTGAAGAAAAGAATTTCATCAAGAAACCAGCATGAAGGGCAGTTCTAAAGGTGTTGCCAAGTCATTTAAAGTATGCCACCGAAGCCGCCAAAGAGTAAACTAGCATTAATTTCGCTGTGACTTAGTGACGAGGAACGTAAGTTGCCGGAAATTTCGAGAAATCATAAGGAGTCTATAGCTCGTCTATCAAGAGTTAAAAGGTATCACCATCAATATGCATGCACAAAATACTTTAGAAGAAAATGCAAGGCCAACTGTTGGAACATCAAAGGAGCTTAATCCAAGAATGAAAGAAGTAAATAGAAGGAGGTACCAATGGTTAAATGTCGGTTTTATCTATGCACTTCGTATAGTCCTCAGCTAAATTTTACCATGTGGTTCCAAAGAAGAGATTTATCAGATCCGCAATGAAAAGAAATGAATTAATTCCAACAAGAACTATGGGATGGGATGGAGAGTATGCATTGATTATTGTGAAGCCGAACACAAGAACCGTGAAAGATCACTTTCTCGCTATTCATCGATCGATGTTGGACGCATTATCGCACATCCTCACTTTGTTTCTCGACGCATTCAAAGTTACAACTGCATTGCAATCGCACCTTAGGGACCAAGAGAAGACCACATTCACATGCCCTTATGGCACCTTTGCTCTCGTATGATGCCATTTGGGTCAGGCAATGCTCCCGCTACTTTCCGTGAGATGCATGATGTCACATTCTCGCATCAAGTAATAGTTATGGAAATTTTTTATGGATGATCACGTTGGTATGGAAGTCCGCTTTTGAACAATGTTTGAACAACTCGAACAAGACTTCAAAGATGCAAGGACAAGCAACTAGCACTCAAATCGGGAAAAATGTCATTTCATGGTAAATGTATGCATTGTTTCGTCATAAAATTTCGCATGTATTAGAATGACCAATCCAAGATTTCTATTATCAAAACCTCAGACCTCCCACCACAAGCAGGCGATAAGAAGTTTCGGGGCATGTCGATTTGCCAGAGATTCATCAAAGACTTCTCAAGAATAGCCGCATCTAATTATGCAGACATCGAGAAAGACACAAATTTAATTTTGATGACTGCAAGGTCATTGAAGAAATTAGATCGTATTGTCTTAAGCACTGTCATAGCTGCACCGTAATGGGATCAGGAATTCAAGTAACGGTGATGCCGTGATTTCGCAATGGGAGCCGCTTGGGCAAGAAAAGAGAAAAATATTCAGAGCCATATACTATGCTAGCAGTAACTCTTCAATAAGACAAGAAAACTATTCCACAATCAAAAGCGAGAGATGCTAGCAATAAGTTTGCTTAGAAAAATTCAGCCATACATCTCCGGGATCCCATGTTATACCACACGCACTATGCGTACCATCAAATATCTTATGTCAAAAAGGAAGTTAAATCCAGATCGATAAGGTGGGTGCTACATCGCAAGAGTTTGATCTCGAAATTAGAGACAAAAGGGATGTGACAATGTGATAGCTGATCACTTGTCCGTAATGTGAAAGAAATCAAGGTAAGAGGAGGAGATAAGATTAAGAGAGAGCTCCTGCACGAGCAACTATTTCAATTGTCATTCCAAATGCCATGGTATGTCGATATTTGAATTACTTAGCTTCAGGGAGAAGTTCCTCTAATTCAAATGCACCAATTAAAAGAAAGCTCTCAGATCGATAATACATGTATTATATCTCGATGACCCAATTATTTAAGCAGGAAGCCGATATGATTATAAGAAGATAAAGGAGGGTGAACGAAAAGTGTAATTATGAATGAATGCCATGCATCACCATATAAAGTATTTTTCGGGAGAAAGAACAAATTTCACAAGATACTCCAACGATTTTATCGCCAACTGCTTTCAGTGACCGTGATCGAATGGGTCAAATTATGTGATAGATGCCAAAAGATTGGAAATACGCCAGTTAGGAATGAAATGCCCCTACGAGGCATACTGTGGTGCAAATTTTGATGTAATGGGATATTTTACGGACCCTTTCCAATCGTTTGGAAACCTCGTATATACCGCAGCGCGGATTATGTTTCTAAATGGGTGGAAGCAATAGCTTGCCCAAGGAATGATGTTAATATAGCTGTGGAGTTTCTCGCAAAGAACATATTGAGTGACATTCGAACACCCAGATCATTATCGCTGACGGGGAAGCCACTTCAAACAAAATTCTCGCAGCTTCATGAGCGCATATGGGATCAAACATATAATGAGCTCAGCTTATCATCCCTGCACTAATGGGCAAGGCAGTTTCCAACCGGAGGTTAAAGGATCCCGAAAAGACCGTGAAGTTCGGGCAAAAGGATCGCCTCCAAACTTGATGATGCACCAGCCTATGTGACTGCATTCAAACTCTCATCGATGTCCCCACAGACGTATTTGGCAAGCCATGTCACCTCCTCTTGAATTGAATACAAGGCTGCTGTGGGCCATCAAGAAGTCACTCGATTTGAAAACGGCAAAGCGAAGAGAGATCATTCAACCGAATGAACTCGAAGAACCGAGAAACAGCTCATGATAATGCTAAGATCTACAAAGAAAAAGACAAAGAAATGGTATGATCAAAGAATTCTTAGGAAGGTCTTAGAAGGATCGAAGTTCGTTATTTAACCTAAGATTAAGATTGTTCCTGTGAAATTGAAATCAAGGTGGAGTGACCATACCGTGGGTGTCAAGCACTACTGGAGCAAAGAACACTCAAGACCGATGTCGGGAGGAATTTAGAGTCAATGGACAAAGACTCAAGCATTATCAAAGCAGTGGGAGGAAGGAAAAGAAGAGCTACAAAGAAGTTCATCGAGAGAGAAAGAAAATCAAAACAAGAAGTCCAAATTAAGGACTCAAAATTGAGCAACCACGGGAGGCAACCCATGAGACTTTAATTTCTCGTTTTCAGACTTTTGGAAATTTTTTAATTAACCTTGATTTTGTTTTCTATAGTTATTATAATGATTAGTTAGTACTTAAGAAGTTAATTTTTGTTTAATTGAATCCACCTGTAGCGTTGGCAGAGCAATTTGCGTAAAATGGCTCGTGCAAGAAGGAATGAACCCGCATAACTCAAAGAATCTCATGTGTTAGATTTAATAAAAAAGGGAGCATTCTTTCCTATATAAATTCTCGTGGAAATTTGAATGTAATACATTCTTTAATTGTCGTGGTGAAATTGGTTTGTTTACGATGAGAATCGCTAATCTGATCAAGAGCCAAAAGTCATGGTTCACAAATTCTCGAGGGGTAAATCGCAGATCACGCCGCGACAAAAACTTATGTCGTGATCAACCGAAGTCACAAATAAAGATGTCGTGACTTAGTCAATCTTTGAAGGAAGAACAAGGCGTGGGCAAAGTTACTGTTGAGAAAGAATTGAAGTGTGACGGAAATTTTGGTCGCGGCATTAATCGCCGGAAGAAAGAGAGTCGCTAACGGCAATGTCTGAGATGCCTGATGTCGCAACCTTAAGAGGTCTTGTCCTCCCACGGATAATTTGTGTCGCGACAAACAAAAATATGTCGTGACAAAGAGGATAAATTGCTAGCTGGGCAGTTTTCAATTTTGCCCTAAATTTAATGTGTAGCACATTCTCGGCTGAATTTAAGTCGCGACCAAACATTAATAAACCAAATCATAAAGAGCCCACCATAATAAGCTGAATTGCAGCTGTTGAGAAACTCTTACTGTTATCTTCTTCCTACGTCACGAATTCAACTCTTCCTCTTCGCATATTCTACGGTTTTGTTTCTTGCAAAACCACAAATCCAAACTTCATCCACAAAAACCTTCCAAATTCCTCCCAATGGTTGAACAGAACTTCGTCGAATACGAGCGAAATCATGGTATGCTCCAAACCGAGGCGGTTCATCGAACACGAGAGTCAACCAATTGCAGGAACAAGCATAGAGGGAAAACGAGGTGATGGAAGAAGAAGAAGATGCGTTTGTGTCGAAGAATTTTGGTGTTAACATGCAGAGGTATTATGCTGATAAAGGGTTTGTTGGAGAGAGAGGATTCAGCAACCCTATTTCCCCTTTTAAAATGATGCGTTTCTTGAGGATGGGGAAAATTTGCGAAGCACGAGAGGCCAGGATATGTAGCGATTGGTCGGGAATTACACTTTCAACTTGAGTAGGAAGAAAGGACAACTCTGTATTTGTCAGGGAGTTTGGGTTTCCATACGGGGCAAATGCCATTAACGAGGTGTACGGGATGGCAGGGCAAAGGCATAGCTCCAAATTTAAGTAGCTGTTAGCAAACCGAGCTAGTGAGAAGATTGTCGAGCTTGACGGATGGTAGGTTCAATGGGATCAAGAGAAAAGGAGCACCAAGACAATCAGCGGGGAGACCTTTACGGAGGAGGCTAAGGTATGGTTTTATTTCTGGCGTCTGTGTTAGTTCCAACCAAGCATGTATGCACGATGAGAGGCAAGGAAGCCATCATTACGTATCTTGATATTGAAGGGTACAAGCTCAGCGTAGGAAGCGGTGATTGAAAATTCAATAATAAGATACCATGAGGGGAAACAAAGAGTTTGATCCCTCTTCCAACATGATCACTAGGCTTGTTTGAAGGAGTGGGAATTGAAGGAACATGGGCGAGAAGAAGAAGAGTTTGAGAAGCTCTGCCTAACCTGGCTGGGAGTAAATGAGGGCCAAGATTTGAAGAAAAAGGGATCATGGTGGACGGATGCAGGAAAGAAAGAGGAGAATGAAAAGATGAAGAGGACACTCTTGGTGAGGATCAAGGAGAATAAAACCCGGGGAACCGCAATAGGGAATATATGTTTACGAGGACTTAGAACCGGATGAGACAAGTCCTATAGATTTCACCACCCCAGCAGCGACTCTCACCAATGAAGCTTGAGGTCGAGAGAACGGGAGAAAGCTCTAGAAGAGCCCAAGAAGATAGCCAAATAATGGGAGATGCTCATTTCTATGCGAGAAAAGTATGGAAGAAAGAGAGAGAAATGGAGCATTCAACGAAATTCGGAAGATGTGTATGGAAAATTTGAATTGAAAGAAGAGATCAACAGTGGGAAGAAGAACTGAATAGAAAAGAGGAAATGTATGAAGCGAGAGTTGAAAGAAACGTAGGAAGAGGAATTGAGGCGAGAAAGGAAGAAACGACTTAAAAAGATCCTAAAGCATCGAAGAAAAATTTCCAAAAGAAATGGAGGGAAGAAACCAGATCTTTTGAAAAGGCTGCGGCTTAGCCATGAATCATTCTACAATAATCAGCTCTATGATCGAGACTCTCAACTCCTGAAGCTTATCAAGGAAAGGGATGCGAAACGAAGCGAAGAGCAAAGACGGATCAAGGGGTTCAAATTTCTGCATATGCATTGTTAAGGAGTTTGAGAAAGAAGATGTTAGATAGAGACAAAGTGCTTGATGACAATGATGCTTATAGAAGAAAAATATGGCTGGAAAATTTGGATTTGATTAACAGCAATCTATCGAATTTTTAGTCATAATGAAATGGGCGTACAATGAATGCATTGGGTCGAGGCAGATGATTTGAATAAAAAAGTTGATCTCACCAATGAAGCGATTCTTGAAGAACAAATGGAGAAAGAGTGCCAAGGCTGAAGAAGAGGACGAAATGAAATTCCCGAAGTTGATCAGGCACAGCAGCCCTTGATGCGGATCCTCCAAACATATTTGCTACTTCCTCGAAAAGAAAAAAACCTTCCAAGCGCTCATCCGCTCTTCCTCATTCCTTTGTTGATTCTCAACATTTGCACATTCCAATGAATAAAACCCCGAAATTTGTTGATGTGTTGAAGTAAAATTGTGTGTTTACTTTTTGCTTTAATAGTTAGAAAAATCTTTGAAATATCATAAAGGCTAAGTTGATGTAATTGATTAGATGAATATCTTGAAACATAAATAGATGCAACATATGAAATTTGGATAACATGTTAATTGACACAAATTGATTTAGTTTGAATTTGCTGTAAGTCAGAATAAGGAAGGTTATACGATTGAAGGAACAAAAAATTTTCTTGAGTTTGTGTAGTATGAGCAGTGAGTCAAGACTGTTGGAAACAACATCATCTAAATTATCATCGATATGAGTCAAGAAAATCCTCGGGGTTAGTCACGAGTTAATCAACCCAAATTCTAGAACTTGTTAGATTAATGATCCAGGCGAAATCTGGGTGATCTGATCAACGGGAAATGATGCGAGGCCATTCTTGGAAAGTTTGAGCGATTCTGGCCATCCTTATTCATATGCTAATCTTGCCACTTTAGTTCGAAATTGAGCCAAAGTAAACCTTATTCTCGAAAGAAGCCCGATGGAGACACCAGCCCCATTCTCTGAAATCAATCCTCTGAGCACACGTGATTACCAAAGAACTCAAGAGAGGAACAAATAAAGTTTTGGGGAGTGTAATTTTTTGAAGACTCGAGGAGAAAATACGAGAAAAGGGAATGTGAAGAGAAAAAGAAATACAGCAGAAAGAAAGCAGGGAATAGAGTTTTTGTCTTGTGCTTTAACTCTCTTGAACAATTAAAGTTCTTAGGGTGTTTCAACACTAGTACCTAATGCCATGCGAGTGGGGTTACTAACCAAAGTTCGCTAAGAGTGTTTGGCCTAAGAAGACAAAACATTGCCTTTTATTCTGAAAGGTGTGGAAAATTTCCCGGTTTGGTGAATGAGAAATGGGAACATGCGATTTTGAATAGAAAATCAGGTGGTATCCCAAACACGAAGTTTGGGGGAGTTTATTAAAGGAGAATTACAAGGAGGAAAAGGGGACATCGGATGAGTAAGAAAAGGAAAAATTATTAGTGAGAAAGAAGAAAGAAGAAGAAGTACTTAACTTTAAAAACTCCATCCATGCTACACCCAGACCTAACATTACAAGCCCAAAGACACGATTGTTGATCTGTAGAGTTGTAATCACCTACATTAGTGGAGATCAATATGAACAACAAGCCTATGGAGTTGGAAAATCGGGAAAAGATAGCGTGAACATCTCAAGTTAATTGACTCATTAAGAAAATGAAAGAAAATCAACTCACATTTATTAGAATCAATTCTTGTCTTGTTTGTAAAACAAATTCAACAATTTAGTTATGTACACACGATTGAGTAAAGGAAACTAACCTTTATCGGACTTAAAAATTTGAATACAAAGAAAGAATGCAATTTCAATTTAAATTAAATTGTTGCTCTTTATAACGAGAATAGAAAAATGTCCTTTTTGTTTGAGGACAAACAAATCTTTCTTTTCTTTGCTTGGGGACAAGCAAAGAATTTTAAGATTTAGGGAGTTTGATGGGCTTAAAAGTCATCTATTTTTCAGTCCATTTTTCGATTGATTACATATAAAAGGCGATTAATATGCGGGAAAGATTGAATAACTTCACCAATCTGTGTGTGTGAGGAAATTGAAAGAACGAGAAAATGCGAGAAAAAAGAATGAGAATGTGGGTGCAATCTCTTGATATAATGGGAATTTGAAGGAGATTCTGTGAGAGAAGTGCAAAAAGTTAAAGAATTTGATGTCGTGAAGCTTTGACCTTGATCAAAATGCATCTTAGAGTTAAATTACAAAGATTCAGTCGCAATTGAAGCATAATGGAAGACAAAGCGTTTGGCGTGAAAAGGAGCTCAGGTCAAATAACCGAAATTGATGAAGAAGAAGAAATGATGTGTGACATCATTCGGAGTCGCGATAAATTTAACTGATCACGAGTGGATATGATGTCGCGACACGAAGTCGCTGACGAGGGCTAAAAAATTGGCGAACATTTGGGTGTAACATCGCTTCAAAGTTAGAAGTAGTCGCGACCTCATTAGCGAAGCGAAGCAATTGGCGACATCGGTTTAAAGGAAACTAATGGTCATGACATCGGATGCACTAAAGAAGGTCGCGACAAGATCCAAGGTAATCGACATCAACTACGAAGGGAAGTCGCGACATCATTGATTAATTCGGCGACATTGGTAAGAAGAAGGTGGCGATAACACCCGGTTTGTCGCGACATCAGCCAGTAAAGACGGGGTCGCGACAACATCGAGTCACGGCGGCCACTACGAGAGAGAAGAATTGGCGACAACATCCGAGTTGTCGCGACGTCAATACACCTGATTAAGTCGCGGCGTCCTTAAACATCACCGACATCGATTACACCAAAGACCGCATTGTGACCAAGCAAAGACTTCTGCGACATGACTAAAGACAACGAGAGGTGCGACGAGGAGCTTGATATGTGACATCAAAAACCAAGCGGGCCATTTTAAGCTGCTGATCCAAAAAGAGTGCATCGAAATTAGGGCTGACTTGAGAACCCTATAAATCTGAAGACAGCTGCCGAGATGAGCGGCTCTTGGCGGCGAAGGAGAGATGCAGGTTCTTGAAGGGCTCTGTATTTTAATTTCTTTTCTTTTCTTTGCGATTTTTAATTTTAGATTAGTTTGTATTTCATTCAAATTTGGACTTGAATGTTAGCTGTAAAGGGTGTAGTTGAATGCAGATTTATATTTCTTCAAATTACTGTCTGGTTGTTTGAATTCTAGACAAATTTTGGATTTCGAACTGCCAGTTTCCGATTACATTGGTTTTCTTGATCAGGAAACCAATGTATGGTGTAATCCAGTGATTTAGAAACCCAGCTCCCATTGAAATGACTCTATTGTCAGAAATTATATTTCCTACAGAATTTTATTCATTATTGTGAACCCCGATTTATAATTCGGCTTCTTGGTTTGCGTATTTCACGGGGTGATCCCAATGTGAGTCTCTTATACCCTGCTGGGAGTTGTTCCAAGCTCGATTTCAGAAGCCCTCGAGGTGACCGCGAAGGCATTCTGAGAGTGATGGATAATTTTGCGGAAGTATAGAGACTTTGATATTGATGATCTAATGTGCCACAGTAATAATTAAATCGATACATCCTCTTCTCACTTGAAGCCCAGGGAATGAGTTGAGTGAGTTATCAATTTAAGCATGCGAAGAGTTCGCCTCAATTCGAATAATTAATTCAATCCGTGGTAGCAACGATCTGTCCCGAGAAAGAATGGCTGTTCTAATTTTGAGAAGGAACAGTGTAGTGTAAACCATTGCAATGATTATCTGAAAATTAAGGTTCTGATCCATGTTATGGAGTATGAAGTATTGAGAAAGAAAAATACCGGAACAAGGCTACCCCGAATTAAAAGTAGTTATCTGCCTTGTGTCGAAAGCGGTGAAGGTGAGATGATGAGCGGTGTGGTTGGAGAGATCGGTTGCACTATCACATTCCTTGGACTAGTTTTAAAATCGTAGTTGAGAAAGCAAAAATTACCATACAAAGTGTAGGAAGATTGATTCTTCCGCAGTAGCTTTATTTTCAATGTTCTCTTCCTGAGATATTCATTCAATCTAAATTTGTCATTTCATTATTTCGGTAGTCATTCATTTGTTATTCATTCATATTATTTTGAAGTTTCATTTATTTCAAGGCTTTCCATGGTGATTCAAATTGTCCATTATAGTCCAAATAGTATAGAGCTTGAGTAGTTGGGGTAATTGATTGAAAATTCTTGAGATCTCTGTGGGATCGATATCGAACAAATCGATTTACTAGCATCGGAGCACATTGCACTTGCGACATCGGATCAAAACCACTTTCGATGCAGCAATTTACTCCAGTGAGACAATTTTCGAACTAATCAAATAACTAAGACATATCACGATTGACAAGTTTATTGGCGCGCTGCCGGGTGATTAGGTGATAGTCTTTTGGCGATAGTGTTATAAATTTGTACATGTCTTTTGGTCAGGTCCCGATCGCGCGACCTCATTGTCCCTTGTCTTGGGTTTAATTACGTCGCGACATCATGTCTTCTTCTTCATCAATTCATGGTTGCTTGACTTTGAGTTTCTTTCACGCCCAGCTCGTTTTGTCTTCAATTACGCTTCATTTGCGGCGGGGCTTTGTAGTTGCAACTTTAATATGTATTTCGATTGCTGTAAAGGCTTCACAACATCAAATCCTTTAATCCTTTTCGCCTCTCTGTACCAATTTCCTTGACCCGATTACATCGATCACGCTCATACATTACCACTCCTTTGCTATGATTTACGCTTTCTTTTGAATTCCTGTTTGCCTGACGGTTGAGTGGTATTCCATATTCTGCACATAAATAAGCCTTTTAGAATAAAATGCATCGAGAAAAATGAATTTGAAAATAGATGACTTTTAAAAGCTCATCAAACTCCCCAAACTTAAAATTTTGGCGTCACCAGCGAAAAAGAAAGATTTGTTTGTCCTCAAAGCAAAAAGGACATTTTACATTTTGTTTGCGGTTGGCTTGATTTAATTGAAAAACTAAAATTGCATTCGTTTATTGTATATTTAGCTTCAAGTCCAGATAAAGGTTAGTTTCTACTCAATCAAGTGTACATAACTAAATTGTTGAATTTGTTTTATAAACAGTATAGTCAATTGATCTATTTGAAGAAGTAGGTTGGTCTTCTTCCTCGATTCTTAGTGAGTCGACTAGCCCTCGAGGCTCTTCAGTTGATCCGCTGAATAGTTTCGAATTCCATCGCTTGTTGTTCATATTGATCTCCGCTAATGTAGGTAAATTCCAACCTTCAAGATCGAGTCGAGTCTTCCAGGAGCTTGTAATGTTAGGCTTGGGTAATGAGTAGGATAGATGGCATTTTTAGGTTAAGATTTTGAAACTCTTTCTTCTTTCTTATGCTTCTTTGCCTTCCTTTTCCTTGCAACTTCTTTAGTTGATTTCCCCAAACTTCATCTTTGGGGTATCTCCTTTTAATTCTTGTGTTTAA
This sequence comes from Tetrastigma voinierianum, assembly GCA_016808115.1. Taxonomy (NCBI): domain Eukaryota; kingdom Viridiplantae; phylum Streptophyta; class Magnoliopsida; order Vitales; family Vitaceae; genus Tetrastigma; species Tetrastigma voinierianum. The sequence continues at coordinate 230,711 of JAEQBH010002159.1, read as the reverse complement.
AGCCCATTTGTTCGATTTCTCATTTGTATTTCTCATTGTTGGAACTCTTTCTCTTGCCACTTTTCGAGAAGCCCTAATGTTACGTCTTTTAGGCTCTAACGCTCTTAGCAAACTTTGGGTTGGCTAACTCCCATGCGGTGGCATTTAGGAGTACTAGGTGTTGAAACACCCTTAAGACAATTGTTCGAGAGTTAGGTCCTGAAGACCAAAACTTCTTCCTTTAAGCTTTCTTTTCTGTTGTTTCCTCCTGCTTTAGATCTGTCATTCTTCACCCTTTTCTGTATTTCTCCTTTAGTTCTCCAAAAATATACTACCCAAACTTTATTTCTTCCTCCCTCCTTGAGTTTTTGGGTAGTCGGAGGTTCTTCTTGGAGGATTAGTTATAAGGATGGCTTAGGATTTCCAATTGCTTTGAAGATAAGGTTGTTTTGGCTCAAATTTAGGGTTTAGGGTGTATGCAAAGCATATAAATAATGGTGGCTAGAAAGGCTCAAGCGCCAAGGATAGCTGCATCATTTCTTGTTAGTTGTATTACCTAGGATTTACGTATGATCAATAATCTAACAAGTTCTAGAACTCTTTTTGGTTAACTGTGAATAACCCTAAGGATGTCCTTGACTCACTTCAGTTGATGAGGATTTATTTGATCCCAGGTTCACCAAGTTCTTTGGCTAACTGTTTATAATTCAAACCCAAAAATATGTTTTGCTCCTTCATTTGTATAACTTTCCTTTAATCTGGACTTATCAACTAAATTCAAATCAATTATGCAATTTGTGTTTCAATTCAATTATGTGCCAATTAACTTAGCCCTTATTTTCAATTAGTTGTGTTTAGGTCTATATTCTAATCAATTAGCTAATATTATGATATGTCATCATTTTCATTCTGCGAGCTAATTCTCTTGTTATTCTTCTAACGATTAAAGCGAAAAAAGTAAACACCTGATTTGACTTCAAACAACACAACATCAAACAAATTTCTTATTTTATTCATGAGATTGTGTAAAAGTTGAGAATCAACAGGCTGGGAATGAGGAAGAGATGGATGAGTCAATTGGAAGGTTTTTTTCTTTTTGAGGAAGTAGCAAAGATGTTTGGAGGATCCAGATCAAGGTTGCAAGGTTTGGGTTGAACTTGAAATTTCATTTATATCCTCTTCTTCGAAGCAGCACTTGCTTTCTCCATTTGTTCTTCAGAATCGGTTCATTGGTGAGATCAAACGTTTTATTCAAATCATCTTGCCTTTGACCAAGTTTGTTCATTGTATTCTCCATTTCGGTCATTACCTTTAAAAATTTGGATAAATTGTTATTAATCGAATCGAGTTTTCGACGATTTTTTCTTCTATAGGCATCATTGTCATCAAGCACTTTATCTCTATCTATCATCTTTTCCGAAGTCCTTTAACAATGACATATAAAGGAATTTGAACCCCCTTGATATCTCCTTTGTCTTGGCTTCTTGTTAAATCCTTTCTTTGATAAGTTTCGGGAGTTGAGAGTCTCGATCATGCGGTGTGTAGAATGATTCATGGCTAGGCTGCGGCTTTTCGAGTAGATATTAGTCTTTTCCCTCCATTTCCTTTTGAAATTTTCTTCTTGATGCTCTCTGATCTTTTAAGCTGCTCCTCCTTTGCTCCAGCTCCTCTTCCATTTACGCTCTTTTCTCTTCAACTACGCTTCATACATTTCCTTTTTATTTTCGAGTTCCTCTTCCCCTTGTTGATCTCTTCTTTCAATTCAGCTTCATACACATCTTCTCTGAATTTTTCATTGAATGCTCCATTTCTCTTCTCTTTCTTCCATACTTTTCTGCATAGAAATGAGCATCTCCATTATTTGGCTATCTTCTTGGGCTCCTCTAGAGCTTTCTCCTGGTTCTCTAAATTCTCTGTTTCTCATTGGGGGAGAGCTGGCCAATGGGGTGGTGAAATCTATAGGACTTCTTTCATCTGCTTCCATGTCCTCTTGCCAAAAATGAGGTGTTCCATACATTGTGTTTAGTTTTGTTCTTCTTGGTCTTCAACCGAAGAGTTTCTCTTCTTTTCTTGTATTCTCCTCTTCGTTTCCGATTAATACCATGACTATGACCCCACTTTTCTTCAATTTTCTTGGCCTTACTTATCCCGGTGGGGTTAATGGTGAAGCATTGGGGCACTCTTCTTCTTCTACCCAGCCCAACTTCCTTTCACACCAGCCCTTATACATAACTTGGTGATGGTTCTTTGGAGTGTGGAATCGAGCCTCTTTGTTTCCTTCATGATGTTCATTATGGAGTTTTCAATAATAGCTCCGGCATTCGACATAGCCAGACACCAGGGATGGCATAGAGTATGGCGCTGCCTTTCTCTTCTTGTGCGAGACATGCTTTGGAACGGGCGAAGCGAGAGAAAATAAAACCATACCTTGGCTTCTTCTGTCAGATCTCCCCTATTGATAATCTTTTTCTCTCCTTGACCTTTCCCCCATTTCACCTTGCCATCTGTCAGCCTCCTGGCTATCTTTTCACGGTTAGGGCTTTCTGCTATCTTCTTGTACTTTGATCCATGCTTTTGACCCTCCATTCCGTACATTGCATTTATAGTCTCAGCTCCATATGGAACCCAAACCCCTCGAAATGAGTTCTCCTTCTGCAATAGTTTGAGTAAATTCTCTCCTGGCTAGCTGCATAACCCGTTTTTTGATGTTTGCAGAATTTTTCCCACTCTCTTTGCTCTATCAACTCTTTGAACGAGGAGATGAGATGACTGAATCCCCTTTCTCCTATAAATCCCTTTCATGCATAGTGTTTCTTCCATACGGAGTAAGCTTCTTCTGAAATGAAGTAATCCTCCTCCTCTTCTTGTTGCCTCTCCTTTCCCTTTCTCTCTTGCCAAAAGCTGGTTGAACTTAGGTTATTCGGACGGCTGTTCTCCCACTGAGTTCTAGATGAACCTCCCTTCGGGTTGAGCATTTCCTCGGTTGGGATGAGGATTGTAGGTTCGGCCATTAGAGAAATTGAAGGTCGGTATTGGGAAGAAGTTCGGATCTAGGGTTGTGATTTGAAAATCGAGGAATCTGAGGTGAAAAGAAGTTGAATTTGCTTCAAGGAAAAAATGATATTGAAGGAGCTTCTCAAGCAGTTATATTCAGGTATGATTGTGGGCTATTTATTATTTCATTTATTTGCGCTTGTCGCGACTTCAATTTTTGCTGTTATTGTGTGCTGTCATTAAATTTAGGGCAAAATTAAAAGTTGCCCAGCTGGCAAACTTTTCTTTGATGTCGCGACATGAATTATCTGTGGGAGGACAAGTCATCCTGAAGCTGCGACATCAGGCATCTCATGACATTATTAAGTTAGCCAGCGACCTCACGGCTCTTTTGAAGGACTTGCTCTTGTCGCTGACCCCGAATGTTAATCGCGACCTCATTCTGCTCTTCCTCGGTATTATTTGAGTCCACGACATCGACCCACATTGCGACCGATTTACGTCGCGACATAAGTTTTTGTCGCGACCTAGTGCGTTACTGAGTACCTCAAATTTAATGAGCAGACGGCTTTTTCACTATTTATCATTGCAAATTCGGCATTGATTAAATCGTGCATCTGACAATTCAAACATGTATTATGGTAAATTTTAACGAAAATTTATGTAGGGAGGAACACACTCCCTTTTCAAGTCGTTCCCTTCTTGGCCGAATTCTTTGGAGTTGTCTTTGAGTTGTTCCTTCTTGCACGAGCCATTTAACATAAGCACTACTTGCCAAAATTTCGAGAAGGATTTAATTAAACAAAAATTAACTTCTTAAGTACTAACTAATCATTATAAGAACTAAAGAAAACAAAATCAAGGTGAATTCTAAAAAAAAAAATCAAAGTCTAAAATCAGAAACCGAAATCTCTATGGGTTGCCTCCCATCAGTTGCTCGGTTACAGGTCCTTAGGCCCGGACTTCAGCATTACGATTCTCTCTCTTAATGAACATTTGGAGCTCTTCCTTTCTTTCCTCCTGCTTTGATAATGCTTGATCTTTGTCCATTGACTTTAATTCTTCCCGGCATCGGTCTTTAATATTCTTTGTTCCAAATGTAGTGCTTGACACTCGTAACACAATCCACTCCATTTGGATTTGCTTGGTGAAATAACTTTGAATGTGGGTAAAAGAACTTTATTATCTTTGACTCTTCCTTAGAATCTTCGATCATACCATTCTTGTTTTTTTTGTCTTTTATAGTCTGTGTATCATGACTACAGCTCTCAGTTATTCTAGGACTATTGATTGAACATTCTAGTTTGCTGGTTTCTGTAAGTTGACTTCTTGATGACCCACATAGCTTTGTATTCGATTAGAGGTAGATGACATGGTTTGCCAAAGACAACTCTGTATGGGGACATTCCAATGGGAGTTTTGAATGCAGTCCTGTAAGCCCAAAGTGCATCATCAAGTTTGGAAGACCAATCCTTCCTGCTTGAACTTACAGTCTTTTCCAGGATTCTTTTAATCTCCCTGTTGGAAATCTCTGCCTGTCCATTGGTTTGGGGATGATAAGCTAGACTCCTTATATGCTTGATCCCATACCTGGTCATGAGTTTTGCAAATATTTTGTTTGCAAAATGGCTTCCCCATCACTAATAATAGTTTTGGGTGTTCCAAATCTGCTCAAAATATTCTTTTGTAAGAAACTCACAGCGTATTAGTATCATTCCTTGAATGAGCCCGCTGCTTCCACCCATTTGGAAACATAATAATCCCTTACTTGGCCCGGTATATATAAGGTTTCAAATGATGGTGAGAATGGTCCCATAAAATCTATTCCCCATACATCAAAATTTACCACCATTATACCTTTTAGGGGCATTTCATTTATCTTCTTGATATTTCCAATCTTTTGGCATACATCACATAATTTGACCATTCGGCTAATCTCGAGATAGTGGGCCAATAAAATCAGTTAGATTATCTTGTGTTGTTCTTTCTCGAGAAAAATGCCCCCATATGGTGATGCATGGCATTCATTCAAGATTTTACATTGTTCACTCTGCGGCACATCGCCGATAATCATGTCGGCTACCTCTTTTAAATAGCGATTAGGTCATCGGATGGCTTTTTCTTGTCGATCCTGAAGCTTTCTTTTACGTTGGTAATTTGAATTCACGAGGAACTACTCCACAAGCTAGGTAATTCACAATATCAGCATACCATGGAAGTTGAAATGACACCTTAAACAGTTGTTCATCTGGGAAGTTCTCTGTTAATTCTGCCTCCTCCTTTTCTATTTCATTCTTTTCTACTCTGGACAAGTGATCAGCTATCACATTGTCACACCTTTATCTTTGTTGAGATCGAACTCTTGCGTGGCGGCACCCACCTTATAAGTCTTGACAGCTTCCTTTTTGACATCAGATATTTGATGGCTGCATGATCTGTGTGAACTATAACATAGGATCCCAAAATGTATGGCACGAATTTCTCACGAAGCAAACACTATGTGCATCTCCTTTTCAGTTGTGGAATAGTTTTCTTGTGCTTCATTGAAGGTTCTGCTAGCATAGTATATGGCTCTGAATATTTTCTCTTTTCTTTGCCCCAATACAACCCCCATTGCGAAATCACTGGCATCACACATTATTTGAATCACGGTCCCGATACAGTGCGGCCATGATAGGTGCCCAGACAATACGATCTTGATTTCTTAATGACCTTGCGGAATCATCAAAAATTAAACTTTGTGTCCCCTTCTCGATGTCGCATAGTGATGCGGCTATCTTTGAGAAGTCTTTGATGAATCTCCTATAAATTCAGCATGCCCCCCGAGAAACTCCTTATCCGCACTGCTATTGTGGGAGGTGCGAGGGTTTTGATAATGGAAATTTTGGATTGGTCCACTTCTAGCCTTGTAGCAGAAATTTTATGACCAAGAACAATACCTTCACATTGCCATAAATGGCATTTTCCCAATTTAGTGCTATTTGTTTGTCCTTGCATCTTTGAAATCTTGTTTCGGAGTTGTTGAGACATTGTTCAAAACTAGACCCATACAACTGTGATCATCAACAAAAATTTCCATGACTTCCTCCTTCGTCCCGAGAACATCGACATCATACATATTTGGAAAGTAGCGGGAATTGCACAACCGTGGCATCATACACGAGCAAGTACCATGGGGGCATGTGTGAATGTGGTCTTCTCTTGGTCCTCGGGTGCAATTGCAATCTGGTTGTAGCTGAATACCGATCGAAACAAAAATGAGGGTGTCTGCTAATCTGTCCAACTTATCGATCAATGAAGGGTAAAGAAATGATCTTTCTGTTTCTTGTGTTGACTTCATAATCAATGCATACTCTCCATCCACAATCTTTGTTCTTGTTGGAATTAATTCATTTCTTTCATTGCGGATCTGGTAAATCCACCTTTCTTTGAACCACATGGGTAGGTAACCGAGGTATGCGAAGTATAGATAAAACCAGCATTTAACCATTTGAGCACTTCCTTCACGACTACTTCTTTCATTCTTTTGGATTCGATCTCCTTTGATGTTCAGTTGGCTTTGCATTTTCTTAGCGAGTATTTGTGCATGCATATTGATGGTGATGCCTTTTAACTCTTGATAGACCAAGCTATAGACTCCTTATGATTCCTTAAAATTTCCAGCAACCTGCAGTCTCAATCCAGGAGTCTAGCGAAATTATTATTGGTTTACTCTTTAGCGGAGTTCAAGTAAGCATACTTTAAATGACGGCAGCTCCTTTAAACTAGCCGCTATGCTTGGTTTCTTGTGAAATTCCTTTTCTTCATTTTGTCTCCTTTTTCATCCCATTTTGTTCAAGACTCATCCTTTTAGTAGAATGTAAGCGATGTGCGATAAATCGAATCAAAACCTTCAAGATAAAATTCATCTTTTCATTGATTGAAAGTTGGGCATTACAATCATAGTAAAAATCGAGTTGTTGACATATACATCTTCTATTGACTTGATATCTTCCTTTATGTCTAAATTCCTCAAACTTCTGATTAAGTGGAAGTCATTTGCCTCTTCTCCAACTCGAGTGAGAATTCCCATACATATCGGTCGGCTGCTCCGGTTGCTAAGGAATGGCCTTCCCAAGCAGCAGAGGGACTTGTGAATCTTCTTCCATATCGATTATAATGGAAGTCAAATTTTGGAAAATAAGTTCACCACCTTTACCAGCACATCTTATGATTCCTTCGGGTTTGCGGGGTTCTATCGCCATTTGGATTATGATGGTAGGGTAATCTCCCCAGGCTTAACTTCTTGGAAACGAATAGAATGAGGTGATCTTGCTTTTTGAGTCTGAGAGAACTTCTGACTCAAACTCTCGATGATGCGAGGAATGAGTGAAGCTCCACAGATCCTTCATCTTTACAGTAAGTCTCTTGATCCACGACCTTGCAAGTTGCGATCCAAGTTCCATAGTCCTTCTTCAGCAATCTTCCTCTTTTTGCTTAGTATGTCTTTCAAAAATTTTGCATAAAGTGGCATCTGAGTCACCACTTCTGTGAAAGGTATACTGATCTCCAGCTTCTTAAAGGTTTTCAAAAATCTTGCAAATTGTTCCTCTATCTTTGATTTGCGACCTCTGCCAAATAGAATTGCTGACCGGTGTTAAGGTTTTTCTTCTTGCTTATTCTTACGTGAATGTTCCTTCTTTCTTTCCTTCTCCGGTGTTCGGCATTGTGCAGGCCTTCATCTCCCTTGTTCTTTCATCTTTTACATCTTTTCCTCCAAGTTTTCCCACTTAGAGGTACCTGGCCATGCGGTCTTTAAGTTTTCTTCGTGTCCTTTGGGAAGGCATCTTTCATCACGGTTTTGCGGGGTTAGGGCGGTTACATTTGTGTCTCGAGGTTCTTGAGGAGGCATTAGTGGTCATACGAAAAATTTGAGGTGGTAATTGAAGCTGAATTACGCAAACTTTTGTTCATGGAGTTTGCGACTTCTTGTTGTCTCCCGTGAGATTGCGGCATTTGATCTTCAAATGGTTTGACTCTCCTCGACTACGGTACTCGTTTCTTTTCACCTCCTTCTTGCTTTGCTGTAGGAACCTTGGTGGTTCTTTGATATCCACGGTGAGGATTACGTCCATGCCTTGGGCCTTGTGAGCCCCTCCACCATATGAAAAATTTTCATGGTTCAGTCTTTGGATGATAGTGTCTTGATTGGATTTGGTTTTGATGATAGCTTCTTGGCTCCACAATGCCAACATCACCGGCATCATAGCTTGATTCTTCGATGGGTACATCGGCACTTCCTCTCAATAGTTCCCTTTATTGCTCCTATTTCATGACGTGTGCATCTCTCTCTTTGCTTGTCCATTCTATGCATGATGGCATCTAACTTTGCCTCCATGGGTGTCATCATTCGACTCCGCGGCTCCTCTTCTCGCCAATTACTCTTGAAAACTGCGATGGAGCTTTCATGTGCATTAGCAGTCCTCAATCAGATCTCTTGCCTCTTCAGCACTCTTACGTTTGAATGCTCCACAGCATGAAGCATCAATAATGCCCTTAGATGTATCATTCAGAGCATGATACACTATGTCCATCTGTGTCTTTAGATCTATTCCATGCATTGGGCATCTTTTCAGCAACCTTTTGAATCTCTCCCATGCTACATAAAGGCTCTCATCTTCCCCCTGCTGGAACACAATTATCTCTCTCCTTCTCTCTGAGGTGAGTGATGGGGGAAAAATCTGAATGAAGCTATAGCTCCTCCCAGTATGTGAGAACATTATGGTAGAAATTCATACCATGTGGGTGATGTATCTCTTAGAAAATGGAATAAATGCAGATTTTAACCTGACCTCAGTCTCACCCATTCCTTCAGTTGTGTTTGCCATCTGAGAAACCTTCAGTGCTCATTTGGGTCTTACATTAGGATGACCGATGTAAAGCGTATTCTTTGAACCATTATGTCGATCTTGGAAACTTCCCGGTTCAAAAGTTATTTGCATCAAGCGTAATTTGTCCCGATTCTGAAATAATCATCTGAATAATATAGGCCTCAAAAGTCCTCCATTGTATCAGTGATTGGAGGCCTTACATTTTCTTTGTTCTTTGTCCTTCGAGTCTAGTCTTGCCTCATCTGCCCGTAGGCCCGAGTTTTTGCCCTTTTCGTTTTTCTCAGCTTAGTGTTCTCTCTAATTCAATATCGAATTTGGAATCGGATCAGTGTTACATTTCCTATGCATTAAAAGTTTTCACGAAATAAAAACATACTCACATTAATAGGATTAGTCAAGCGACAAATATTTTCAATATGACTTGTTAAAGTTGGTATTAAAAATAACCACTGCTTGAAAAACTATTTTTGTTCTTTTCTTTTAAATGTCCAAATTAGTATTTCCTTCTTTCGTCTGAATATTGATCTACTAAATTCTTTCGATCCCTGGCAACGGCGCCAAAAACTTGTTCGTTGGACCAAAAGACATATACGAATTTATGACACTATTACCAAAGGACTATTATCTAATCCCCAGCAATAGTGCCATGAAACTTGTTGATTATATTTCCTTGCAAGTATACTGATATAAAATGGTTTCCTAAAGAATAGATACATTTCCTTTTTTTATGTTGATCCATGATTACGCAAGTGCAGGTCGAACAAGTAATAAAGTGGATTTTAGTCACAGATACCGATCCCACGGAGATCTCGAATTTTCAATCAACTACCACGACCTCGAAACTCTATACTATTTGGACTATGATAGACAATTTGAATCGAAGCTTTGAAAGCCTTATTAATGAAAACTAAAAGAATTGAATTAATAACAAATGGTGAATACGAAATAATAAAATAACAAATTTAGATTGAGCAGTTATGCGCAAGGGCATCTTGAAAATAAAACTATTGTGAAGCATCAATTCCTTCGGATTACGCGTAATTTTGCTTCATGAACCTGATTTAGAGCTAGTCCAAGGAGTATGAAAGATGCTTGTTTGGATCTCTCCCACCTCCTTTATTCATCATCTAACCTTATTGTTTCTTTGAGAACTGGAGTGGGTTAGATAACTACCTTTAATATCTGAAACGCCTTGTTAAGGTATTTTTCTTTTCAATACTTCATACCTGACACAGATTTGTAAACACAGGCTCTAAATTATAGTCATTGCCTGATTTACACTATCTTGGACTCTCTTCCTCAAATTAGAAGCAGCTCATTCTTTCCTTGATTAGATCCTTGCTAACCGCAGGTTAAATTCACCATTATTCGAATGAGGCGAACTCTCTGCATGTTTAAATTGATGTCGTTCAACTCATTCTCGTCTCCCAGTGAAAGAGGATTTATCGATTTAATCATAGACACATTAAATCACCAATAGCGAGGTTATAAGTCATAATTGCTCATCACTCGAGATGCCTTCACTGTGTCACTCAGAGGGCCTCCACGAAATCGAGCTTGAGACAATCCGTTTATGGGTAATGACAGATATTGGGGATCAGTCCACAAATAAACAAAAAGCGGTAGTAGTTTACAAGCGGGTTCGGCATCGATGAATAAAATCTGCGGGAAAGATAATTTCGGCCGATAGAGTCATTTCAATGGAAGCGGTTCTAAACCCTTGATTACACCATACATTGGCTTCTTGATCAAGAAACCACTAGAAGCTAGTAGTTAAAATCCAAAATTTATGCGAATTCAAACAACCAGACAGTAATTTGAAGAAATATAAATCTGCATTCAGCTTAAAACTTTAACAGCTAGCGTTCAGATCCAAATTTAAAACAAAAATACGAACTAATCTAAAAAAAACGAAAAGAAAGAAAAGAAAATTAAAATCTGAGGCCTTGACTACTTCGAATCTCTCTTTGATCGCTAAGATTTTGTGTTCCTTCGATATGACTACATATTTATAGGAGTTACGAGTTGGGCCTAATTGATGCACCTCTTTTGGACTTGATTAATGGCCCGAGTTGGTTGTTGATGTGTGACATCAATTCTTTGTCGCGACCTTTGTTGTTTGATCTTTGTGGCCGAGCCTTTGTTTGGTAGCGACATGTCTTTGGTGGGCGATGCCTTGACTTGATCTTATCGTGACCTCTTTTCTTTGGAAGCGATCATCGCGACAAGCTTCTTGGCGTCGCAGCCTTACCTCTTTGTATTTGATGTGTCACCGACGGCTCAATGTTGTCGCGACATACACGGTGTCTTCTCGGATGTCGCGACCTCTTTATGATCATCGCGACCTCGTTCTATACATTTATCGCGGCCCCATTTTAATGATGTCGTGACCTCGAGTCTTTGCAATTGATATCGCGACAACGGTGTTGTCGCGACCTTCTTCTTACAAATTTGTTGTCGCGACGAATGATGTCCACGACTTCGCTACCATTGCCAGTTGATCTGCGCGGCGACGATCTTGTCAGCGACCTTCTTTTGATCTGGCGATGCCGACCATTTGAATGATAAGGCCTTCTCTCTTTAGGCGATGATGTCGGCCTTGGTTTCGCCGCAGCGTGTCTGGCCCCAGCGATTCGGTGTTGATGTCGCGTTTGCATCAGTCTTCGCGACATAAATGTTCGATCAATTGTTTATCATACGTCGCGGCTTCTTTTTGGTGTCGCGACCTCATTGTCACTTGTCTTGGGTTTAATTAATCGCGACATCATGTCTTCTTCATCAATTCTGGTTGCTTGACTTTGAGTTTCTTTCCTCCCACCTCGTTTGTCTTCAATTACGCTTCATTGCAAGCTGGAGCTTTGTAGTTGCCTTGTAATATGTATTTCGGTGTTTGTAAAGGCTTCATAACATCAAATCCTTTAATCCTTTTGTGCCTCTCATGCTGCAATTTCCTTCAGCCAGTTACATCGATCTTGCTTTCGGCCACATTAACTCCTTCTTGCAATTTACGCTTTCTTTAATTACTAACTTGGCCCCGGTTGGTGATATTCCATATTCTTGCACATAAATCAGCCTTTTTTAGAATAAAATAAATCAGAAAAATGGACTGAAAATAGATGACTTTTAAGCTCATCACTTGCTCATTGAAAAATGGTTTACAATTCAAACCATTTACTTGTTTACTTGCTCTTTGAATTATGGTTTTTCAATTTAAAACCATTTGCTTGCTTTCAAATATGGTTTAATAATTCAAAACCATTTGCTTACTTGCTTGTTTGCTTGAAAAATGGTTTAATAATTCAAAACCATTTGCTTACTTGCTAAATCTCATTTCTTGCTTTTCAACATGGTTTACAATCAAAACCATTTAAATACCAGTGCAAAACAGTTTATAATATAATACACTAGTATTTGGAAAATAAGTTTAGAACACTCACCTTTTATGCTTACTAAACTTGAGCAGTTACTGACCTTTTACGCCTTTGCTTTTTGGCCTACAACTCAAGCGAATGCGACGGCGTATTAATCAACTAAGTATAGCGTAAACTTAACGTACTTCTTAGACTTAGTCACACTCGTGAATATCGCGAGGAGGGGCCCGAAGTGCGCTACGTTTTCATTGAGTTCCAATCTTATTTGAGCCTCTCTTAATCATTTAATGAGGTTCGATACTGAATTAATATGAATTTGAAGCAAGTGCGCAAAAAGCTACAATCACAGGCATTTTAGGCTGTGCCGGTACACCTCTGTGTGCCGAGTGCGAGGGTTGCGGCTCCTATTGAGGTGTTCCGGTACATCTTGGACTGTCTGGGCACATTTGCATTCTGTTGGGTTTAATGCAAGTCTGCAGTCCTATGCACAATCATAGGTACAACTAGAGCTGCCCGGATTTGCTTCTTTGCATGTTTTAGTGCCATTAACTGCCACAACTTCCCCATTCCTTAATACCTCAAAAACCAACATGGAATTCATCTAAAAATAACTTCACAACACTTGAATTGGTGATTTGGAACCTCATACCACAAAACCCTAGGTGAAAATCTTATGAATTCAACCAAAGGTACACCAATTCTTCAATAAACCAAATAATTTTGATGATTCCATGTTTATTTTACACCAATTGGGGTTTTACCCACATAACCTCAACAAATGAAGGGTTTATGTAATCTTTCCACAAAACCCTAGACCAAAGGAGCAACTAATCTCCATACCAAAACCTTAGGAATTCAAAATACACTTGATTCCAAGACAAAAACATACCTTTTTGATCTTCTTCTTCTTCTCTTCTTTCTCCCTTCTTGCTCTTTTCTCTCCTCCTACAGGTGCCTAGCCAAAATGAGACAAATGAACTTTGTTTGTCTCCAACTCTCACTTCTCTCCCATTTTTGACTTAATTATTATTAAGTCTCAATGTCTCTCAAAATTGCAAATCGATTTTTGTTATTTCTATTATGGCCCCATCTCTGCTGATTATAGTATGTTGTATTAAGTCCCTTCATCCTTTTTAATTTTGCAAATCAAATTATTTTATTTCATATATAACTTCGAGAAATCTTGCAATGTAACACTTGGTGCTTCGTATGCGCCCTACGGTTTCATGTACGCACTCTCTCGGGACGGGCGTTACAAGTGTTGGTTGTCGGTTTCTAAAGTGTAAATTGTATATACATGTTTGGGATATTAATACGTATGCAGCTGTTATGTTGTCGAAATTTTATAAAATCACAAATTTAGAAAAGAAAAATTTTTATACGGGTTTTTAGCAAGCAATACGGCTTCGCTTCACAGGATTCTCTAGTCGTTGGAAGTAATGGCTGGGGGTTTTTGTGGGGTGGCCGGCACACCTGCCGCTAGTAGGGGTGGGGGTGAGACAAGTTGGTATCAGAGCAGAGGTATACGATAACCTAAGGCTTGAGGGGATATGATACCAACACAAGTTGAGTGCTCAGGCAGGGTATACGATAACCTAAGGCTTGAGGAGAAATGATACCAACACAAGTTGGTAATAGAGCCCGTTCTTACGAAACCTGTGTTATTAAGCATCGTAGTTTTCGTATACACTATTTTACACTATTGGCAACCATGCATTTTCAAACTCAAAGTACATGCATAGGAGGTGTTTCAAAGTATTAAACAGTTGATTTTTTTTGCAAATACAACATTATGTCAGGCAAAGGACGTCGAAGTCGTCCTAGGAGTATTCGGAGGCTTTGAGGCGTCACTGCCCGATTACGAGAGAGATGAGCCGCGTAGTTGGACCACTCTTTGCCTCGCAGATCAGCCTCTAGTAACCCAAGTTAAAATTTGGACCATCGGGGCACCGGGGGAGCTCAAGTGCTGGGAGCATTTGCGGTAGGCGGGTGCACAGTTAACCGGATAGTGGCCATAACCTTTCGTCGGCAATCCCGGCCTCCGCCGCCACCGAGAAGAGGTTCTTGAAGAGCACAGGAGAGTAGATAGGGAGAGCACAAAGCTAGGCGCCAGAAGCCATATGTGTGCGGAGAATCCGACGGCCCCCAGTTATGGTTGGGCCAGAGTAAACAAGGTTTGCGGAGTTATGGAGTACCTGTGAATGATCGAGAGAGTCTTGTTTTCCCGGTTGCAGTTTTCGATGGAAGGCGGGCTAGGATTTGTGGGATGTCGTGGATAGGAGGTATCGATGGTATATCATGGGACCCGGAGTTTGTGAAGTTTCTTGAGCCGATTCTTTCCTCGAGTCACGGATTCGAAGATTGAGGAGTTCTTCATATTAGAAGCGAAGAACATGTCGTGTCAGTATGAGAAAGGAGTTCTCAAAGTTAGTCAGTTAGTTCCATATATTTAGGGTGTGAGGCCACAAAGTGCAACTACGGCGGGATGCAACACGGATCGAGTTCATTTAATGCGTGGTTCCTCGAGCAGTTTGGGGATTTAGTTGAGGTACTGCTCTGAGGGTTGAGAAGAGTACTACAACTATGTATCAAAGTAGGCAGGAAAGTAAGAGGAGTGCACCAGGCACTTCCCACGAGCTCGGATCCGACTCAAAAAAGACGAGGGTAGGAGTTACGAGAGGTCGAGAGGTGCGGGTCGGGGCGCCTCAGTGAGGGTCGATGGGGCCCCGATTCTTGGGAGTGACACCTAGAGCATTCCTCGTCATCATATGTGTCGGGCGACACCATGGGAGTGTAGGAGATATAGTACGAGGGTGTTTCCATTGTGGCCCGGGAGGCCTTTATTAGGAGTGTCCTCGATTGATTGGTGGAGACATCGTGTCGGCTAGTTACCCCTTTTGAGATGAGCACTCGGGAGGTCTTCGGTGAGAGGTTTCCCAAGCGAGAGGGGCTAGGTGCGGCCCGCGGGTAGGCGGTTGTGAGTAAAGCGGGTGGTGCCCAGGGGGATGCGAGACGGAGACCGTGCTTAGGCGGGGAGTTTATCTTTGTGACTTCGGCGAATCTTGGATGCAACTCGGATAATGATTCTTGGTATTATTTCTATCCTTTATCATGATGCATATACATTAGTGGACCCCGGGCCTCGTTCAATTGCATCCGAGGCCTTTCTTAGATCGCTTCATATAGAGACTTGACCATTAGGGTCGTATGAGAGTTTCCACTTCTCGCGGGGAGATCCGTTAGTCGAACGAGTAGTCGGAGAGATAGTAGAGTTCGATTGGGGACGAGTTCCCAGCGGATCTTTAATGGCCCTAGATATGAGGATTTTGATGTGGTTCTCGGCACGGATTAGCTATCTCTCCATAGAAACCACATTAGATTATAAAAGGAAACTAAAGTTGCATAGGCACGGGAAATTGGAGGTAAAGTTTAGGAGTATCAGGAGAGTTATCTTCATTATGATCTCCGCCCCAGCCGGCGCAAAGTGCTGCGTAAGGAGTTGTCGAGGTTATCTAGCTTATGTGGTGGAGACAGGGAAGGAGGGGACTCTAGTGGATGAGATTCAGTTGTTAGAGAGTTCCCAGATGTATTCCATATGATATTGCGGATTCTTTCTGAAAGAGTGGGATTCACCATTGATTTGATCCCGGGGGTAGGCCCATTTCCATTCCTCCTTATTGAATGGCTCCTACAGAGTTGAGGGAGCTTAAGGCTCAATTAGAAGAATTGTTGAGTAAGGGATTCATTAAGTCAGGCATATCACAATGGGGAGCTCAATTCCCTTCGAAAGTGGGAGTTTACGGTTGTGTATAGATTACAGGAAATTGAACAAAGTTACCATCCGCAATTAGTATCCACTCCCTAGGATAGATGAGTTATTCGATCAACTCCAAGGGTCTCGAGTATTATAAGACTCGAGAAAATTCCAATTTTTTGAAAAATGGTAACATGGTAATTTTGGTCAAAATCCAAAAATTTTCTAGATCTTGGATGATGAAACGGACTTCACCATTGGAATCGTCTCGTGAAATCTAGCTCCCACGTCGGCCGTTGAATTCGAGATAGTCAATTTCCCGTTTTTCGAGCGCAGGGTATGTCGGTGGTAAGCAGTTTTGGGATTTATGTGATGTGACAAAAGTCACCTATTACATGTACTCTTGTGACACATATTGCAAGATTAGAGAGATGATGGGATTCGCCTAGATAGTGCCAAGTGTCAAAAATCAAGAAGATGGGACATAAGTGGAATTAATGGAAAGTTTAATGAGATAAGACAAAAGCCAAATAGTTGTCTTCTTCATTTTTGAGACAAAATCGGCAAGGGCTGGAACAAAAGTGCAGTAGCTTGAGTTTTTGAAATCTAGAGAGAGAAAGTGTGCCTTCTCTCTAGATTTCGTCGTTCGGACCGTCGGTTCTCGGCGAAGACAAAAATGCAGTCGATCTACGTGGCCAGCGAGGGCTGTACGCATGGGCACCGATTTGGTGGAGTTCCGACAACTCAAGAGGTAGGATCTTTTCCTACTTGTGATATTCTTTGGCTAAGCCATGTTTATGGTTAGGGATATTCTAAGGCTTGATTTAGCCGTAAATTTAGTCTCAAAACCTTTGAACCGAGTGGAGAAAATCCCAAATTTGGTGGCCGTGAACAGTGCCAACCTAAGGGTTTCACTGTTCATGTGAATAGTGACATGATTTTTGGTGTGAATTTTTGTGTTGTTAAGTGATTCAAAATGAATTGCTTGTAATTGTTAATTAGCCCATGTGAGCTAATTTTGGTGTTATTGATGTGAATTTAATAACATGAATTGGGTGAATTAATTGTGTTAATATATATGCATGAGAGTATATTAGCATGAATGTGTTGGGATTGGCATCATGCATTCCATATGCACTAGGGCACCCTAGAATATTAGGATTGAGTGCATGACATAAAATTGAAGGAAAAACGAAAATATTTTGTGAAGGAATTTCGATGGAAGATTTTCAGAATTGCCTTGAAGAGTCGTCAACAGATGCGGATGAGGACCATGGTATTTCGGAGCGTTATCGGCCATTTGCCTTGGAGGGTAGTCAATATTTTACGAAACTACGATGTGGTTCGAGAACAAATAGCTTTTGTTTTGAAAGCCCCAGTTATTTCTGCATTAGAAGCTTAGGCATATGTGAGCGAGTCGGTGAGGACTCGAGACATGAGTTTCGGTATGTAGACATTTGAGTAGGTTCATGAAATTGTTTGAATGTGTTTGTTTTGCCATGACATATGCACTTAGGTGGGGAGTAACCCATGTAGGAAATTATCACTCTTTTGAAACTGCTCACCTGTCGGATTATTATTTCGAATGCGAGTGTACGGAGGGCGACTCTCTGCATTAGGGCGCGTGTAGAAAGAAGAATCGGGTTGTGGCTTTGGAGTATCTAGTTTTGTATAACATGTATTGAAATTGTGAACACAGTATATGTTGGGTAAGAAATGATTTATTAACTCTTTAACTGTGTATATAGTTGATGTATTTTGTGAGTGATGATCACGAGGGCCTAAGTGGCCATTATTTTGCCATGTGGACCTGTGTGGTCATTGTTGATTGTTGGGACCGGAGTTTTGTACCTTGGTAGAAGCTCCCGTACAAAGGGAGACTGCCGCTGATTTTCATGAGTGGTGTCGGGTTACCCGACATCCACGAGTATTCTGCGGGTTGACGAGTTGTCAACGGACCCCTAGTTTGAATTAGTATTCTCTTGACTTCTAGTATAGTGTTGAATTAAATAACTTGTGTAAGGAAATACTTTGAATTTGTACAGTTGAGCATATGTATGTACATAGTTTTGTTTTGTAATCTTGATGAGCCTAAGAGCTCTTTTGAAGAAATATTATTAGTTTGCCATGTTTCACAAAGTGTAAATTGTATATATGGGGTTTGGGATATGTATGTCACGTATCTTTTAATTTGTTATGCTACTTGAAATTTTATAAAATCACAAATTTAGAAAGAAAAATTTTTATCTGGAGTTTTCAACAAACAACATGACTTTGCTTCACAGGATTCTCTAGTCGTTTAGGCTGTAATTTGGGGGGTTTTACGTGGGGTGCGAGCACACACTTGCTAGTAGGGGTGGGGGTGTGACAATTAATGTATTCTTCATAAAAAATAAATTAAATGACCTCATTTCATTTAGTTTCTTTAATATATAATAGAAAACAATTATTTTCTTTAAATTAAAAGATGTCACTTCTCTCTCTCTCTCTCTCTATATATATATATAAAATATTTGTTGTTATATCTCACTTCCATCATATTTCAAATTTTAAAATATATCAATTATTTTTTCATAAACAGAAATTACCTGCAAATTATACAACATACTTTAATGAAATTGAGACTTGATGCTTAAATAGAAAAAAGAAATCTATTATATTTTTAATATATAGTTAACGTTTTAAGAGAATTAGATTATGATCAAAATTGTCTTCAAAAAAAATTTAAATTCTATTTCTATCAATATTTAGATTCCTTTATCAACATCCCATGTCTTTTTCTTATTATCACTATTCTTTTTTCTTTTTTTTACCATGATTAAAAATGGAAGCTGGTTTGACAAAAATGTAATTATTACATAAAAAATAATTTTAATAAGATGATTGTAAGACCCGAGAAATTCCAATTTCTGGAAAAATGGCAAAATCGTAATTTCGATTACAAAATTATAATTTCGGTTAAAAATCCGAAATTTATTCTCGTCTCGGATAGCTGAGAGCAGTTGCATAGTTGGAACCGTCTCGAAATCTAGCTAGCACGTAAAATTCGTCGAATTAAGAGACGATGCCGAATTTACCGTTTGGCCAAGATTTTAAGGTCTTGCCCGCGTAAGATTTTCGATGCGACGAAAGTCACATATAACACGTACTCATGTGCCATGAGTGGTATGAGTAGAGAAATGATGTAAATGGACGGCCGAAATAGTGTCGAATGTCAAAACTAGGAAATGAAGGGACATAATGGTCATTTTGGAATTTGATTTAAGTCACAAAATGCCAAAATAGTCAATAGTGACCATCTCCTTCATTAAACCAAGACAAAAAAACGTGAAAGGAGGAGGAAAACTTACAGTGAGTTACAGATTTTAGTTTTAGAAAGAGATTGTCTGACTTCTCTCTAGAAATACGGGCGATCCGACCATCGGTAGTCTTCGGGACAAGAAGGAGAGCTGCTCTACGCGGAGAGGGCTTCGCGTGGGTATCGGATTTAGGGAGTTTCCTCAAACTCCGAGAAGTAGGGGTTTCTCCCTACTTGGGTTTATTCTTCGTTTAAGTACCATGTTAATGTTTCGGTAGGTTGAGGCCTTGAGCAGTAGTTTGTCCGGTTCAAACCTTGGAATCGAAATGCTTGGATTTGAGACCCACGAACAGTCCGTATCAGTCTTACGGACTGTTTGGGTTCAATGTGTGATGAATTGTTCAATAAATCATGTATTGGTTTGTATGAAATAGGAATCGGCCGAAACCGGGTTCTAAAGTGAACCTTGATGAATTGTGATTTTAGGAATAATGTAGGGTTTCACTATTCGAGTAGTGTTCACAAAATAAATTTTGTGAAAATATGTGTGTTTAGTCGAAGTGATTTAAGTTGAATTGCTCGTGTTTGATCATTAACCCCGAGTAGGCTAATTTTGATGTATGAAATGAGAAATTACATGACATGATTGTGTGAATTGAATGTTTTAAATACATGCGTATTTATATATTTACATGTGAGTGTTGTATTGGAGCGGCATGCATTCCATGTGCAGAACACCCTAGGACTATAGGGTGAGTGCATGAGATGAGTCCCCAGAAAATGGTTCGGAGGGTTATGCAAATGTGAATTATCAGGGTTGTCTAAAACTAAAAATATCCGTCGTCGGAGGCGGCTTGATTGATATCTACATGAGAGGTTGTCCAACAAACAAATAAATATAAAATTCTCATACGAGGCTTAGGAGGAGGTGTGAGGGGTCGGTGAGGACTGGGAGTGCGAGAGAATGAGTTAGACATTCAAGTAGGATGCGTGCATTTGCTTGAATGTGTATTTGACCCTGGAACATTGCACTTAGGTGGAGAAGTAGCCCACTTAGGCGATTCCACCTGCGACATTAGCTCACCTGTCGGGGATGTTATTTTATGGAGTACGGGGGCGTGCGAGAATGGCTCGTCCTAGAGATTGATTAGAAGAAAGCCGGGTTGTGGCAGTTTATGATGGATACATGTATTGAAACTTCTAATAGTACAGTAGATGTATTGTATAAGAGTAAAATACTTGAACTCTTGTAACTATTGGATATAATTGGATTCATAATTGAGTGTATTGTAATTAGTATTGTTTATGGGCCCAAGTGGCCGTTTTACTCATGTTGGGATTATATTGCCTTTGTTTGGAGACGGTATATGCGGTGTATGCCAGGTAGAGCTCAGGTACAAGGAGGCTACGGGTCCACCTGTAAGTGGCGTCGGGTGCTTGGAGCATCCACTTGTATTCCGCGAGGTTGTGGTGAGTCAACGGACCCCCGGGTTTGGGGCGTCACAATGATGATGTAGGCAATATGAAAAAAGGAATAAGAATTATGCTAAAACATATAATTATAGACCAAAATATGTAATTATTTTAAGATAAGAGGATGTTATAAATATTTATAGAGATTAAGAGCACAAAACCATGACTTGGTCGTCTATTGGGATTTGGATGTCTTGTTAGAACATAAAGAAAAAAAAAATTAATTATTACCATGAAAAGTAACCCCTATTTTAAATATGAATACTATATGTGAACAAGAGACAAGAGATGATAAAAAAACACTAAACAACATATCCTTCACTATGTATGAACCAGAGATAAAAAAACACTAAACAACATATCAAATTATTTGTCCTCTAAATAGGATTCATGTTTTTATATATATAGAGAGAGAGAGAGAGAGAAAAAAAAGAGAGAGGTCGGTTAATCCTTGAAACATATATTGAAATATAAACTTAGAATCAAAATTAAAAAAACACTAAATAAAATATCCTCCATTATTTGTCCTCAAAACAGGCTTCATGCTTTTATATATATATATATATATATATATATATATAGAGAGAGAGAGAGAGAGAGAGAGAGAGAGAGAGAGAGAGAGAGAGAGATGGGTTAATCTTTGAAACTTATATTGAAATATAAACTTAAATTATATAAAAATTAAAATTTTAAATAATGTTAATGTTAAAGTAATTTCATTAGATATTAAATAACTTTTTCATAAATTGAAATAAAGTTTATTTGGAAAGTATCATTTTTTGTGACGCCCCAAAACAAAGGTGTCCGTTGACAACCCGTCAACCTGCGGAATACTCATGGATGCCGGGTAACCCGACACCACTCATGAAAATCAGGCAGAGTCTCCTTTGTACGGGGAGCTCTACCCAAATACAAAACCTGTCCCAAACAGTTCAATATGGCCACACAGGGTCCATATACAATTAAAATGAGTAAAAATGGCCACTTGGGCCCCTGCATTAATACTCACAACAAACATATCCCAAAAACATCAAAGCCACAACCCGACTTTCTTCAAAATCGACCTCTATGATGAGCCTTCTTCTAGAACGCTACTTGTACCTGAAATGATATTCCCTCGACAGGGTGAGCTAATGTCCAGTAGTGGAATTACCCTAAATGGGTTACTCCCCACCTAAGTGCATATGCAATGGTCGCATAATCAAACACACATCCAAGTGCAACATACACATGTCTACCTGAATGTCTACATGCCATGAACGAGACTCGACTACGCATGCCCATGTATGCAGGCTCGCCGGCTCCATTTTCAAATATGTCATTGAGTAATATATCAGTCACTCCGCAGGCCGTCTCACCTTCATACGCCAAGCGCGATAGCTATCCTTTGGTATTACCAATGACCTAGAAGTATCGGGCCTGCGAAACCAAGTACCCGATGCAAGTGTCAATGGACAACAAATCTAGTGAATCAAACTCTTTATCCTGCAAATCAAAGTCTATGTGATAAAACATGACCGTGTGTCTTCTTTGAGCAACATAACTTTTAGGGTGATCTTAGTAGGTCCTCTTTACATCCATACAGAACTATGATGCTCCTTGGGTCTCTTACACCCATACGCCTCGAGTTCTCCATGACTCCTCGAACATGCATTCTGTGAATGAAAACCATTTCCAAACAAGGTATTTGTTTTTAACCGTGGAATGACCCTCAGTATAAATAGTGGAGAACTCCGATAATCTATTTTGTGGACAACCCTCCGATGTATCAATTGGGCAGACTCCGATGATTGATATTATATAGACAACCCTCCGATGTATATCAATTGGGCAGACTCCGACGATTGATATTATATGGACAACCCTCCGATGTTGTAGTGGACACACTCCGATAAATAATATTATTAGTCAACCCTCCGAACAATTCTCTCAAGAAACCACCTCATGCACTCACTCCTATTGTTCTAGGGTGCCCCAGTGCATATGAAATGCAATGAGCCATTTCCATTTTCTTAACTTTTTGCTGCGACTCATTTGGGTGATTGTCCTGTGCTTAGAACCCACTAATCCCAACACCATACGTAGTGTTGATCCTGGCAAATGTACTCACGACACACCATGAACACTAACACGATTAATCGATCTCAACTATGCACTCACACCCGTATTTATCGCGATGTTTTTTTCGATGCGTGTATAATACATTATGCCATTACTGTCATACCATACTACATATATAATGAGAACTATATGTGCATACATACTCATGCATATTTATCCATGCATCATTTGGACATTCATATTAGGTTCATACAAATTAAATCAAACATACTAATTCAAGCATATATGGACATCACAAGTCACTTTGCCACGGGTAATGACGCATTCGATCCTAGGCACAGTGATGACTTTTGATTTGTCGGTAGCCTCAACGAGCCATGTAATGGCCTCAATCATGTACAACTATGTGTCATTTATTTGTCACACAATGACACACGAACCACTCAATCATATTATTCACTTTCCAACAATAACACACAAAATTGCCCAAATCTCGGACCCATATAAAACAGGGCACCTCTTGGGTCAACTGTGGTTAAATCATAGAATATTGTGATACAAAACACACCACAAAACCCGAAGACATCGGTCCGGGATCAAAACCAAACCTCAACACGGTCCGGGGCCCACTTTGAAAATAGTCAGAAAGTCTGTCATGTTGTCTAAGCAGTCTCGAAAATTCGGCCGGCTTGTCCCAGCAGTTAAATTCAGCAGTTGTCAACTAGTCCGAAATTCCTAAAAATTCTACACTCAGTCCAAAAATTTGAGGACTGAAATTCTGACCTTTCACGACCTCTAAGCCAATTCCAAACCATTAAATAGCCTTTAGGCTAGAAATAACACAAGTAGGAAAATTCCCTACCGTGGGTTGTGAAACTCTAAGATTTTTGGTGTCACGCGTAGCTCTCGTATTAGATCAACGCTTTGCTTTCGGTCAGCGAAAACTGCGAGTCGATTTTAAGTAGATCTAAAAAAGAAACGAAAAGAAGAAAAATAAAAAAATAAAATTTCTCTCTGCACTCTCCCGCCCCCTCTCCCCCTTTTGAATTTTTTTTTCCATTTTATTATTATTATAATGTTATATTATTATTATTATTATTATTATCATTTTGAATACATAGTTCATATTGCTTCATTCGAGTCCATTTTTATCCCAAAACAATTTATTTCTTTTGATTCATTTAAATGAACTTAGTGAAATCATTTCTGACTTTGAAATTTTCGTAAAATCTCATCACACTGAAGTCACTTGGCGACTTATGCCCAGGAAAATCGTAAAATGTCGGTTATTACGAAATTGACCAGCTTTAACTTGGTTCTTGATTGTGAGACGAATTTGCTTGGCCCTTGATCCGTTCATCATCAAGAACGGAATTCCCGGTTTCAATCGAAATTCTTGTTTACCATTTTGAAAAAATTGAATTTTTCTCGGGTTTTACATTCTCCCCCCTTAACAGAATTTCGTCCCTGAAATTCACTCACATGCATATGCTACCTTCTACAACTCCAAGACCGTGTCGGGTATGATAACCCGCCTCAGGTCACAATCATTGACAAGAATGACGTCAAAACCCAATATGTCTACCATATCTGACCAACTCTCACCCTAGATCCTAGAGGAGAATTTTCCCATACAATGGCTTTTCCCAGAGGCTTTAACCTCTAAGCCCAAACTCGAAGAAGGCAGATCCTCCTTTCTCTTCCCACCGACACTCGCATCTTGAATGCCTTGTGCGTCATCCATCTCTCTCTCTATGGCGAGTTGTCGGAGCCATAGGAAGTCCATGTCTTATGAAGCGAGCATAATCTTGCCCGAATGGACAACTTGGTCATTCTCAAATCTCACGACCTTGGCCATATACGTGGCCATAGTCATCACCAAGCGTCCAACTCAATGAATCGGCCATATGCTCCATCAACGTCACCGTTCCTTTGCCTTAGCTCTGCAGGAACTCTTAGGCCTTTGCATGTACAGAGTGGCCAGGAAAATACTTGCTGCTCATAAAGGCCCATGGAACTACATCTAAGTCATTGCCTCCCCAAATCCTGAGAGATCTTAACCAGTCCCCACACTTGGGACTCACCCTATAGCTAGAGACGCGGCTAGGCGATCTTAGTTACGCCAGTAATATCCATAGCCTCAATACATTCTCAATCTGCCGGAACAGTGAGTGCGCCACCATGAGGATCCCTCCCCACATGCTTGTCGAAGGATGATGTGACTTGAATCTGGAGGTTACCGGACCTCCACGACTGTTGCACTAGCCTACGCAATGGCGTGGCTGCCCCAGCGGCCTTAAGGCGCTGGTCAAATGCGGGTGGTGCTTGGCTGCTTCGTGGAGCGACCTCCTGCGTCCTCGGCCTGCGACACCGTCGACACATGTCAAATGGCAACAAACTTTGTTTATATAATTTCAATCTAACTAGTAATGCATACCCAGTACTAATAGACTTAACAACCATGAACTGACCCGTTCATCGCCTAAGTGGTGCTACTTGCCAACCACTCATTTTATTTATTTCAATAAAATTCAACACTTTCAGGTTCATTTCATTTTTCGAACCCCTAAGGTTATAGTTCCTAACCTTTAGCATTCCACTTTTTCCTATATACATTATACCATGCATATAATTTTCCCGTGCAATAACCACGCAATCACATTTCCCATATATATCATACCATGTATAAGTTTTCCACGCAATGTGTAACACACAATCACACAATGACAAACATGGAACACATATCGAAACCTGACACGAAACACGAGCATGCGGTGGTCTAAACCGATCCCATGAACTCTAGGTATTCGTGTTACGCAAACTCCCGATACAGCTATGATCTTGGTATCAATTTCATATGATAACGTATGGCCTAGCCCACATGTCCCTCAAGCCCTAGGTAGTCGTATGCCTATACTGCGATACCAAGGCGTGAAGCCCCAATGAGGTGTCCGGTAATGACCCGTCAATAAGCGGAATACTCGTGGATCTTTGGGTAACCCGACACCACTCATGAAAATCAGGAAGAGTCTCCTTTGTGCGAGGAGCTCCTACCAGAATACAAGGCTTTATTCCCAAAGCAGGTTCAATATGGCCACATAGGGTCCATATACAATTAAAATGAGTAAAAATGGCCATTTGGGCCCCTACATTAATACTCACAACAAACATATCCCAAAAACATCAAAGCCACAACCCGACTTTCTTCAAAATCGACCTCTATGATGAGCACGTCTTACCGAGTATTTCCTGTCTGCGAAATGATATTCATCGACGGGGTATTTAATGTCAGGTAAGTGGAAATTTCCCATAAATGGGTTACTCCACCTAAGTGCATATGCAGTAATTAGCATAATCAAACACACGTCAAGTCTTATTATACACATGTCTACGAGGATGTCTACATGCATGAATGAGACTCGACTCACCATGCCCCATGTCTTAGAGCTCTCATGGCTCCATCACTTAATATGTCATTGAAGTAATATATCGATTCACTCGTCGGCTCGTCTCACATGCATACACCAAGCTGTGACGAGCATCCTTTGGTATTACCCGATGACCAGTATCGAGCCCTCATCGCTCCATTACCCCGATACAAGTGTCGATGGACAACAAATCCCAAGTCAATCCTGACTCCTATCACACAACCCGAAGTCTATGTGATAAACATGACCGTGTGTCTTCTTTGGGCAACATAACTTTTCGGGTGATACCGTAGGTCTCTTACACCCATATAGAACTATGATATCGCGGGTCTCTTACACCCATACGCCTCGAGTTCTCTCAGCGACTCCTCAAACATGCGTGCAGCATGAATGAAAACCATTCCAAACAAAGGTATTTGTTTTTTGCTTAGTGGACAACCCTCGGAATTATAAATAGTGGAGGACTCAGATAATCTATTTTATTGAATGACCCTCGGAGTGTATATCGATTGGGCGGACTCAGGCGATTGATGTTATACAGACAAACCCTCCGTGTATATCATTGGGCGGACTCCGACCCGATTGATATTATATGGAATGACCACTCCGATATTTGTAGTGGGCCATTTAGATAAATATATTATTAGTCAGCCCTCAGAACAATTCTCGAAAACCACCTCATGCACTCCTCCTATTGTTCTAGAATTTGCCCGGTGCATATGAAATGCAATGAGAGCCATTTCCATTTCTTAACTGTCACGACTCATTTGGACATTGTCCACATTAACCGAGAGCCCACTAATCAGCACCATACGTAGTGTTAGTCCAAAACCGATGTACTCATGACACACCATCGAACACCTAACACGAGTGTCGATCTGACTATGCACTCACACCATGTTATGCGATGTTTTTCGTGCGTGTATAATCTGATTATGCCATTGCCTATTCATACCATGCTACATATAATGAGAACTATATGTGCATACATACTCATCACATATTTATCCATGCATCCCATTTGGACATTCATATTAAAGTTCATACAAATTCCAAATCAAACATACTAATTCCAAAGCATATATGGACTCACAAGTCACTACCACGGGGTAATGACACACATCAGAAATCCTTAGGCCTAGGCGTGACCTGATTTGTCCACGACCTTACTCATGAGCCATGTAATGGCCTCGATCATGTCTGACTATGTGTCATTTATTTGTCACACAATGACACACGAACCACTCAATCATATTATTCACTTTCCAACAATAACACACAAAATTGCCCAAATCTCGGACCCATATAAAACAGGGCACCTCTTGGTCCCTTCATGGTTCATCACCGAATATTGTGATACCAAAACACACCACAAAACCCGAAGACATCAGTCCCGGGATCAAAACCAAACCTCGACACGATCGGGTACTGAAATAGTCCAGAAAGTGTCATGGCTAATGCAAATTGATCTATTCAGTGACGTCAGCTTGATTCAGAAATTCAACCGGGCATCCCAGCGAGTCAGAAAAATTCTAAAAATTCCCCCTTTTCAGTCAAGTTGAGGGTGAAATTCTGGCCTTTCACGACCTCTAAGCCAATTCGAACCATTAAATAGCCCTTAGGCTGAAATAACCTGATAGGAAAATTCCCTACCTCGTGAGTTTGTGAAACTCTAAGATTTTGGTGTCACGCGTGGCTCGTCGCTTAGATCAGCTTTGCCTTCGGTCAGACCCGAAAACCTGCGGTCGATTTCGTAGATCTAAAAAGAAAGCGAAAGAAGAAAAATAAAAAATAAAATTTCTCTCTGCACTCTCAGCCCCTCTCCCGTGACGCCCTCTCCCCTTTTGAATTTTTCCATTTATTATTATTATAATATTATATTATTATTATTATTATTATTATTATTATCATTTTGAATACATAGTTCATATTGTTTCATTAGTTATTTTTATCCCAAAACAATTTATTTCTTTCGATTCCTTTATTTTAAATGAACTTAGCCCAACCATTTCACGACTTTGAAATTTTTCGTAAAAATCATCCCACCCCAAGTCAGCGACTTATTGCGAAAAATCGTAAACTCTTCTAATTGTCTGCATGGTGGGACGAAACTTTTCTGGAGTTGCTAGATTTCAGCGGCAATTTAGCAGCGCGATCAGTTTCATCATCGAATCTAGAATTTCCAGTTTTCAACCGAAATTACCGTTTTACCCTTTTTCAATAAAATTAAATTTTTCTCGGGTTTTACATTTTTTGTAATTTTCATATAAATTAATTTGTAATCTGTATTTTTTAAAATAAAATAAGTACTAGTATTTTTATTTAAATATATTGAGATGATGAGGATTGTTCTCTATCAACATCATGAACATTAGTATCTTTAATTTACCCTAAAAAGATTAAACTAACTTCTTTTGGAATCATTATATAATTATATTATTACATTGTTAGGGTAGAATAAACAATCCGATCATATAAATGTCTATATTTTGAGAAATATTTTAATATTTTTCAATATATATGAAACATGAATATCTATTTTTTATATTTATTCATTTTCTATGTTGCATTGTAGTACTTTATCTTTGGATTCGATGTAGCCGAATCATTCCTACCACTTAGTCAAACCTTAAGAACTAAATATTTCCTTTAAATGAATATATAGAAAATATGCTATTAAAAGACTATGATTAAAAAAATTCAATAATGTATTAAGAATAATCTTAACATTAAAGGGTTTTTTTTCTTGACATCTAGTAAATATGATGTTGAATGTAGAAAAGTTACTACTATTATTTATGGTGACTTTGATGAGACTCTCTATTTCAACCATCCCATGATGAATGTGGATGTGGTTAAGGAGAGAGGATGTGGTTAAGGAGAGAGTTGAGGAAGTAGTTAGTGGAGGGTTGGAGCGTGAACACTGGGGTGTGTCGGGCGAGTCAGAAGTCGAGTATTAGAGCGGACTTGGTTTGGCTCGGTTTAAAGTAGGCTCAGTCTGTTGTGACCTTGTTTGCAGTGTGAGCTAGAGGTTGAGGTATTTGGCTCGACTCGTTTAACTTACGAGCCTCAAAATGATGTTCGGGCTCGGTTCGTTTAACTTAATAAATGAGTTCGAGCGAGCTTCTAACGAGTCGAACGCCGAGCAGCTCGCGAGTAGCTCGGCTTGGTTACAACCCTATTTAAGAAAATGTTTATATAAAATAGCTAACATACAACTATATTAAAAAGATAAGACAATAAAAAGTTCAATTAGCAGTTGAAGTTCAAGAGTTAAAATATTCATCATGTTCATTTATAGGAAAAATTTGTTGGGCATCAGTCTTACGTGTTGCGAGCGGTTCTGGAGCACATTCACGAGCCTAGTTAACGAGCTTGCTCATGAGCACATTCTGGCTTTGTTCTGGTGGCCAGGCTGAGTTTGAAGTGTTCAGGTTTGACTTATTTAACTTATGAGCTTCAAAATAATTTTCAGGCTTGGCTCGTTTAACTTAATAAACAAGTTCGAGTGAACTTTTAACAAGCTGAACTCCGAGCAACTCGCGAGTAACTCGACTCGGTTACAGCCCTAGAAAGACCCACTTTTATTTTTATATTTTTATTTATAATTTATCTTTTATTTTATCGCATCTTTATCTGATAGTTATTCCATGTTGCACGTTCTCAATTTTCTATTTATATTTATACCGCTTTGGATGATCAAATATGGATAATACAAAAATTTAGTAAATGCCCGATCCAACAATTTTGTCACTTTCCCATAGTGATCTCCAAAGGCGGCGAGGCCGTCTTTGGGCGGCTCGGCAGATGAACTGGCGATCAAGCAGAAGCCCAGCAGGCGAGAGCCGGTTAAAGGCGGGCCGGATCGTGACTTTCATTTGAGCCCGGCCCGACCGGTGGTGGCCCGGATCATGGGCTTTTAAGGCCATTGAAAAGCCGCCGAGGAAGCCAGCCAGGCCGGGCGAGACCCACGAGCCGTTTAGAAGCCGCCCTAAGCCAGTTTAGAGGCACCTTGAGGGCAAAGCCCGCAAAGCCACTTCTAAAAGCCCTGACCCTCCACATGGGTTTTTATTTAAATTGTATTCAAAGTTAAATAAAAAAGTAAACTAAAACAATTCACAATAAAAAATACATCATTTAATTTTATTAATCAAATATAATTACAGTGAGAAATGTATGAAAAGTTTACATCCTTCTGAAATAAGTACATCCCAGTAGGTTGACACCTACTTATTTCGATCATTTGTACTTTTGACCATAAGAAAATAAAAATAAATATCAGTTTCGTAAAATATTTTTGTCATTATTTTTTTTTTTCGTGTGAGGAACTATCTTTGATCCATTCATGTCTTGATATTTTTAAGTTCTCTGTATCGACCCCTTTAGTTCGACTACTCGAACATGATCATGCAATCTCTTGTCAGCCCCTAAACTCAAATGCCCAAACATACTCTTTCGCCGATTTGCTTGAGGTGACAATTACATCTCTTTTTGCTAACCACTCTTCCACACTATGACTTCAGATCTTGTGTACTCACGAACCGCCGGTAAATATCACGATGCCGTAATAGATAACACCGGGTATTTAATTTGTTGTTTTCCACAGATTTAAATATCAAAAATCTTCATTATCTTCAAATGGAATTGTTCTGTTGAGATATCTGTCCCATATCTGTTGTATTATTTGGAGAACTAGTTGTTGCTTTTTTTCTACTTTTGAACATTTCTAAAGGGCTTTTATAAAAGATGAGGAGCTTGTCGTGGATGATGATTTTATCAAACTAATATTATTACCATATTTTTTTCTTTATAAATATATAAAATATATAATAATTTACTTCATTTTTTATTTCTTCAATTTTTATTTTGGTCTTCATTGTAAATAACGGCAACCATTCATCTAAAGCATCAGAATTTTAATCCCCAGGGTCCACAATTAAACCAATATAATAAATTAAAGTATTTCTCCCAATATTTTTAATTTTTTCTATCATTGCAAAAGTGTATCATTAAAATTTCATAACTTAAATAATTTTGAAATGCATATAATCTTAGTTATTTAGCATGTGATGTGAAGTTGGATGTACACACTACAAAAATATTTGTTGAAGTATCAATTTTCAAAAGATCTCGTAGAAGGTCCATGATATTGATCATAATCGTTTAATACGTCAGCATCACATCATTATTATTATTCTTAGATAATTGCATTTCGGTATAAATTATTACTTTTATATTTTGTAATATTTTGTAAAAACATAAATTAAATTCCATCTAGTTGGTATGTTAAACTATATTCATAACACATTCTGTGTCAATAATTCATATTCAGTACGAACAAATCAATATATGATCTCTATTTACCACAATAATGCTCTATCAACTTTATTTAATCATATACAATCAAAATTAAATGTAATATATACGTGGCGTCAGATGTGATAAATACGCTTGATCATCGTTATATTTGTAAATCTTCTAATCTGTTATACATGCCTTCAATATTATCTATGTGTAAATATTTTATCATGAATACCTAAATCTACTTTCATCATTTATTAAAGTTGATATATTTGTACCATTATGTGAGTATTTATTGTTTCATGAGAAACTATTCTTTTATTGCTTTGTTCATTCACTATCTATATAATGGCTTATTAATACATAAAAAACCTCTATCATTAAAGATGTGCAGAAATATCGGATGTTAAATAAATTTTCCTTCAAAATTTGCAAATATTGTTTAAATTTTCGTTCGTTTGAAATTTTTCATAACATCTTTTTAGCGGTATTTAGGACCAACCTTTGAATTGAGGATAATCAATGTTTGAATTGTTTAAAATAATCATCGGTTTATCATTATTAAAAAGGTTGTTCGAACTTACATTATGTCAACCATTCTTCTGACAAATGGAGCTCATCGTAGAAAAATGTGTTCCCCAGAATTTCCACATTCATCTTTAATTGCATATAATTTATAATATCTACATTATTCTTAATTTTACATTGTTCATTGTGTCTTTTTAAATGACTTGTGCCAATTTGATCCGCCTAAAGTTTGCTACAAATTTTTACATTTGCTTTTATTTCTTTTTATTATTTTCTAAAATTATTTCTATTCTATCAAAAATTCCATATATTTGAACTAAGTTTTTTGTAATGATGTACATGGACTAGAGGAAGATACATGCACTATCCATATTAAAATTATTAATAAATATTATACTAAAAAAATAAAATAATGAATCAAAAATAAAATGAAACAAATAAGAAAAGTAGGGTGGAGAGAAATGTGCCCAATTGGAAGATCGAAATGAAATTAACTTTAAAATACGAACTATTGGTCACCAATGCTTGATTTACTGTGATAATATCATGTAATATGAAGAACAATTGAAGAAAATAGAGTATTAAAAGAATATGAGCAAATTGTGAAAATGAAGTGAATTTGGAGAAAGTATGAAAAATTAAGATAATATGTGAATTGTATTTATAGAGAAAAAATAAGGAAAAAAAAAGAAAAGAAAAAGGGTGTCTGACAGTCGAGAGGTGTGACCGTTGCAGGGGAGGAGGGGAGGGAGTAGCCCAGTAGATCATATAGCAGTTGGGGGGGTGGCGGGCAGCCACTGCGGGCGGGTGGGCATATTACGGGCTGTCAGGTACATCATCTACGAGCAGTTAGGCCGCCACTGAACTTTGTCGGTGTCCAGGTCTCAGCCGGGTAGGTACGGTGGCGAACCTTAAAAAATTAAATTTCCGGCCGGCGGCCCAGGTTGGTAGTCCGACGGGCATAAGCTCCGGCCGGCCGGCCGCGAGCTGCTGATCGGTGGCGGGTTCAGAGACCCCTACTTTCCCAACAGCTTAGTTTATCAAACCATGTGCTAGTTATAGACTTACGTGTGGGAGCGAATGCAGAGTTTATAGTACAAGGGTAGTAAAAGAAGATGAAAGTGTGGTGGTTGTCGGTTACTTTTCCAAAAAGCTAGTAGGCATGGAGAGGTTGGGAGCTATATTGCTAGGCGTAGAATAGGTGTATGGTGGATGTGTCGTTTGGTGGGTGTGTTGGAGTGTCTTTTCCAATGCAAAATCTGGTTTAGTCATTGTGAGATTTTTTTTATTTTAAAAATTTTAAACGATGTTTCCGTCAGAATAATACGACCCCTTATTATTTCACTTTGTGAGAAGTTTGTTGATAGTTCAATATAATCCTTTTGTCATCACCATTTCTATTTTAATTTTTAAATTCAAAGATTCAAAACATAGTGAAATTTTATTTTTTTATTTCATGTAGATAAATAAATAAATAAAAACCAAGATAATGTTTATTTATTTTTTATATATTTATTTACTTTATTTATTACATTATAATATTTTATTTATGAATTCGATCTCAGCGATCATCTCACCTATTAAATGATCAACTCTTTTAAAAGTTAAGCGCTTAAGTTTTGATTTAATATGAATATCATAACTTTACACCTTTTCTCATGTGTATGCGACCTCATACCTGCGCATATCATAGCTTCACACCCCCCTCACGTGTATACAACTTCATACTTGCGCACGTGAAGAGTCAAAGTCACTGTGATTCTAACATCTAGCCGGATCTAATACCACTTGTTGGAAAACCTCATGAACTCATCCTCTATCCATATTGGTATGATATATCCACTTTGGGTCTAAGTCCTTATGGTTTTGTTTTTGGGCTTCTCTCCCAAAAGGCTTCATATAAATTGGATGTTATCTATACTTATAAACTTATATGTGAAACCCCAAGAAAATCCAATTTTCTCAAAAAGGGCAAAATCGCAATTTAGGTAAAAATCCAAAATTTTTCTGGATCTCGGATGACGAAACGGACTTCACCGTTGGAATCATCTTTGCAAATCCTAATTTAGCAGCGTCGAGATTTCGGTCGAGATTAGGGGAGCAGTCTGGTGCATGTTTTTCGAGGAAACGAGCGTCGTGTAGGACACATGGCGCATTTTGAGTGACACACAAGGTGCCACGTGTCAAGCTCCAGTTCAGTCAACTTGAGCTCCAGGTGGGACCCACGATGACACATGGCATGATGCCATTGGGTGGAAAAGTCAAAGTGGTTGGTTGAGTGGATAGAAATCCTCTCGACCCGATCATAGGTGACATGTGTGAGTGAGAGACAAAAGTAGAGTTTATTCTCCATTTTTGGGGCAGGAAACGTGCAGTGAGTGAGGGAGAGCTTAGTTTGCAAAAATGGTGGATTTTTAGAGAGAGAAGGTGCAACTTCTCTCTAGGATTCCGGGTGTTCGGACCGTCGGATAGCTTCGAGACGAAAAAAAGTGGTTCACGCGTCGGGGACTACGTGGGCACCGGTTTTGAGTTTTCGACATACTCGTGATGGGGGTTTTATCTACTTGTTTTACTCTTGATTTAAGTGTTTGTGATGTTTGTGTTGGTTTGAAATTTTGTGAGTGGCCATTTGATGGGTCCCGAATCTTGGAACCGAAATCTTAACCAGAAAATTTTAAGTCGTGTGGGCGATCACGTGACGATTATTGTGTGGACTGTTTGGGAGCCTTGGATCCTCAATTTATTTAATAAATTGTGTTTTGGTGAACAGGATCTTAGGAAATGGTGTAGATTAGGTTCACAAGAGGAACCGATGTAGGAGGAGTGGGCTGCCCGTGGACAGCCCACTTGCTACTGACCCCCAGGTATCAAAAGCAGTCCCGGTTGTATGAAATGGACCATAAATGTCCATGTGTTTTGGCATTAGGTGTTTGATGTAGAGTGGCTTGAGTTGGTTGATCAAAGAAATTAATAGGTTAATGGCAAGGTGTTAACATGATGTCCTGGTATATGGAATATAATTGTGTGTGTAGGCCATTGGAGATGAGATTGTGATTTGCTCAAGTGAGCTAATTTGGGTGATGGTTGATATTGTTGAATTACATGTGGTGTAATTGCAAATTTGATAATATATTCATATTTGATATATTGGTATAAAAATGGTTGAAATGGCATAATGCATTTCATATGCACGGGGTAACCTAGAAATTAGGTGTGAGTGCATGACATGGATTTTCTGAAAAACGAACATGGTTGCGAAAGGAATTTCACATGATGAATTTCTGGAGAATGGGGTTGGGAGACGGTCCAACAGATCATTTCGGATGAGGACCATGATTGTTCGAGAAGTTCTCCAACACATTCGCCTCGGTAGTCCCTTTTTGCAGACGTTCGATAGTGTATTTTAGAGAACAACAAGTTTGTTTGAAAATGATTATTTTTCTCATACATGGCAGAGCGAGTGTGAGAGGTCGGTGGACGAGACATGGGGATGACAATGTAGACGTTGAAGTAGGATCACGTATTTACTTGGTGTGTGTTTAAATTAGACATTACATATGCACATAGGTGGAGAGTAACCCATTTAGGGTGATTTCACTCTTGAGAAGATAGCTCATACTGTCGAGGAACATTTTTCGGTCTGAGGGCGTTGAG
>JAEQBH010002159.1:0-192500 GCA_016808115.1 Tetrastigma voinierianum | reverse complement strand
TAAAAGCGATTTCTATTGCCCATTCGGGTCCATTTACGTCACAGAAAAATTTTATTTCTTTTAGTTAAATTATTTTAAATGTAGACGCAGCTTGTCGTTTCCTACTTAGATTTTCGTAAAAATCTCATCCCGCGAAATCATTTAGATTCGCGACTTATCCTCGAAAATCGTAAAATATTCGATTGTCCGAGTCGTGAAACTTTACGGTTCCCTTTAGATTTGTGAGACGAATTTAACGGCTCAATCCGTTTCGTCATTTGAGATCTAGAGACTTTTTGGTTTTCAACTGAAATTACCGTTTTACCCTTTTTTAGAAAAATTGAATTTTTCCAGGGTTTCACATGGATTATTGAGATATAGTTGAATTTTTATGTTTGATGAGTATTATTGATGCGAGGACCCAGTGGCCATTTTTACTTTTTCGGTGTGTGTCTCGTGATACTAGACGTATAGATTTTTCGCAGGTTGACGGGTAGTCAACGGACACCCCGGTTTTGAGGCGTCACATTAAGCCTTCTAATTTCTAACCGATGTGGGACATTATGAGACTTTGGGCACCCAACAATCCTCCCCTCAAACCAAGATTTCCTTGACTACGTTAGGGCACACACCTTACGTGAAATACCATCTTCTAGGGGGCCCACCACATCATTTTATTCATTTTCAACCCACACAGTTAAGCCTTAACCAGGCTCTAATGCCATTTGTAATGACTCAATCTAATCATATAGATATTTTCATCTTTGAACCCAAAGGGCCTTCACGACTTTAAAACACATCTATTAGGTTGAGAGGAGCCCATGACTTTAATCATACAAGATTGAGCTATTAGAAGAGTCAGTCATTTAATACGGTATCTCACACCCTTTTATCACTTTAGCCATATCTCAAGAGGACATCACTTTTTATTCTTAAAAAATACTAAAAAAAATTTTTAAATACTTTTCTATATTTAATTATGTCGATTATAAAGAAAATAAAATATAATAAATGTAAGTTAAAAAATTATATATTTTTAAATTATTTCATCATTTTATTAATATGTTCAGATAAATAAACTAGTTTTAAAGTAATAGATACAAATTTATCAACTTTAACTCTGTTCTTATTTTTTTTTCTTTTTTCTTTTCTCTTCATCCTATTTTCCTTATCTTTTTTTTTTTTTGTATTTCTCATAAAAAATTTTGATAGCTAAATATGGTATTGATATTTCTAGAATTCTTTTGAGAAAAAACAATTATTTTATAAAACGTTTTTTTAAAGGAGAAATCCTTTTCTCTCTCCCTCTGTCTGATTCTCTCTTTTCTAACATTTATTTGACTTTTCTTCCTTCATTCTCTTTTTTTTGTTTTTTTGTTTTTTTTTTTTAAGTTTGGATACATAGCTCACATTGTGCCATATAATCTCTTTTCAGTCAGTTTAATTCGAAAGCTTGATTTATTTATTTTTCGTTTCGATTTATTTTAAATGAAGCTTGGGTTTTAGTCGTTCCATTTCAAGATTTTGATAATCTGCGTCTAAGTCTATTTGATGAAACATCGTCGAAAAATCGTAAAAATATTAAAATATCTCGAATTAATGACTGCAGGTCATTGAATTTACGCAAGATGAATCCATTGGCCCGTGATTCGTTTAATTAAATGAGATTTAGAAAAAAGACAAGAACTCTGAATTATTCTAATAATAATAGTGTGTGTGTCTTTACTAAAAATTACTATTTTTTCAAGTTTACAAATATAGTTTGTGTAATATTGTCAAAGTCTATGGAGGAAAAGATAAATTTTTTTCTAAATATAGAAAATTGTGAAAGTTTTATATATATATATATATATATATATATATATATATATATATATATATATATATATTGAAAGGAGCCTGCTAGTCAAGATGATAGGACCCAAAATGATAGTAACCCATGTGATAGAAAATTAGAAATGAGAGAATCCTTCTATGTGATTAAAAAACAATAAAAAATAAAGTCATCATAGTTTTTGAGGGAAGCTATCAATTGTGGTCTTTTCATCATTAATGTATCTACAACTTCCCCTACTCAATCGGCCGACACTACTACTAAACCCCTCACCACCAAAAAGGTTCATTCTTCCAAACATGTCCTTCCTCTACTCCCATCCATTTCATTTCCCTCTCTTGATTCTGCCTTCCCTTTCCATTGTATTTTTGGAACTTCAAACTCAATAGGGATTGAATACTTTCAAGCGAAGAGAGAGGTAAGTGTTGGAAAATCTTTTATTGAATCTTCTTATTTTTGTTTTTGATAAAATATTGAATCTTCTTTTTGTTTCACTTGAATTAGATGAAAGAGATAATCTTTTGAAGTTTTCTTTTAAGAGATTTTGTTCATTTTTAAAGGTTTTCCTTTTTAACTTTTTGATTTTTAATTGTTCTCGTTTTCATGTTTAAAATGGAAAAGAAGAATTGTTTTTCTGAAAATTTTCTCTTTGTCTTTTGTTTTCAGTTGGTAAATTATTTTTTATTTGTCTTACTCTTTTTTAAAAAGTAGAAAATAAAATTGCCCGTTTAAAAAATTTATATATATATTATGGTGTTTTAATTTTATATTTTTTTAGATCATGTTTATATTTCATTTTTTATTTTTATAGTTTTAGAAAATTAAATATAATAATTTGGAATGTATATCATGAAGGATTTTTTTCTCTTTTTATGTTAATTTTGTTTTTTATCTATATTCTAATAAATTTATATTATATGGATTTGCTACGAATTAATTCAATTGTTTTGATTATTCCATATAAAATGTAGAAAAATATGACATTAGTGATTGAGTATCTTGTGTTTTTGTATTGATTTATTGTGAAAGTATTATTTAAATATGTCCTTTATTTATAAATTTATAGAATAACTAATGTTAAGTGATTGTATTTGTAAGACCCGAGAAAATTTCAATTTTCTGAAAAGGGGTAAAACGGTAATTTCGGTAAAAATCCAAAAAATTTCTAGATCTCAGATGATGAAACGGACTTCACCTTTGGAATCGTCTCGCAAAATCTAGCTACCATCGAATTTCGTTGAATTCCGAATCTGATCGAATTTAGCGTTTTTGGCTTGTAGGGTGTTGTTGGAGGCGGTAAAAACGGGTTTGAAGAGCGTGTGATGTGACAAAGTTACCTACTACATGTATTCATGTGGCCGCGTATTCTGTAGTAGAGAAAATGATGGAAATGAATGGCTAGGATTGTGTCGAGTGTAATCAAGATAAAAGGCCGCGTTGGGAATTATGAGAAATGTTAATGATAATAAGACAAGGATGAATAATGTTCATCTTCCCCATTTGAAGGCCAAAAACGTGAATGAGATGCAGTGAGTGGGGTTTGTGAGTTTTAGAGAGAGAAGGAGCTCCTTCTCTCTAGATTTGCGGTCGTTCGGACCGTCGGTTCTCGATTGAGGCTTGAGAAAGCGAAGTGTCGTCTTCTGTGGCGAGAGTACACTTGGACCGCGGAATTTGGTGGAGTTCCGAAAACTCAAGAAGGTAAGGGATCTTTCCCTATTTGTGATATTCTTTGACTAAGAGACATGTTTATGGTTAGGGATATTGAGGCTTGGTTGAAACGTAAGTCGGTCTCAAAAAACCTTTGGTAAGTGGAGAAAATCAAAATTTGGTGGCCATGAGCGATTGCCAGCGAGGTTTCAACATTTACGTGAATAGTGTAGACCTCTTAGTGAGCAATGCCATGTTATCGATGATTTCAAAATGAATTGCTTGTGTTTGCTAATTAGCTCATGTGGGCTAATTTGGTGTGTGATGTGAATTTAATAACATGATTTGTTTGAATTAATTATGTTAACATAATATATATACATGTGAATATATTAGCATGAATGTTGTGGGATTAATGTCATGCATTATATGCCTTTGGGGCACCCTAGAATAAGTGAGTGCATGACATGAAATTGAAAGAAAAACGAAAATGTTTGTGAAAGGAACTTCAAGGAAGATTTTCCGAAGAATTGCCTTGGAGAGTTGTCCAACAAATCACTTCGGATGAGGATCATGATTGTTTCGGAGAAATATTCAACAATTCGCCTCGGAGGGTAGTCCAATGTATTTACCGAAATTCGGTAGTGGGTTTTCGAGAACAAAAACCTTTTGTTTTGAAAACTGGATATTTTACTCGCATTTAGCTTATGCATATGTGAGGAAGTCGGTGAGGACTCGGGACATGGGATTGGTCATGTAGACATTTGAGTAGGTTCATGAAATTGCTTGAATGTGATTGTTTGCCATGACATGTGCACTTAGGTGGGGAGTAACCCATGTAGGAAATTATCTTTACTGGGCTTTGCTCACCCTGTCGAGGGATCACTATTTCAGGTACAGGGAGTGTGCATGAGGACGGCGCTCACTAGAGGCCGCATATAGAAGAAAGCCGGGTTGTGGCTTTGGTATTTTCATTTTGTATAACATGTATTAAAATTGTAAATCTTAATATATGTTAAATTAAGAGTAATTTATTAACTCTTGAACTATTGTATATAGTTGATGCATTTTGTGAGTATTGATGCAGGGCCCAAGTGGCCATTATTTTACGCGCATGTGGACCCTGTGTGGTCATTGTAAACTGTTTGGGATAGGTTGTATTTGGGTAGAGCTCCCCGTACAAAGGAGGCTCTGCCCGATTTTTTATGAGTGGTGTCGGTTTACCCGACATCCACGATTATTTTGTGGGTTGACGGGTTGTCAACGGACACCCCGGTTTTGGGGCGTCACATCTTGGTATCAGAACTTAAACGATTACCTAGGGAGCTCGGGTTTGGGTATCCATAAGTTTAGTCCTGATACCAGCTTCACAGCTTGGTATCAAAGCATAGGTATACGAATACCTAAGGCTTAGGGGACTTGGGCTAAGGCCATAGTCATTTAGGTATAAGAACATCACAATTGCATACTTCATGTTGTGGTTTAGGTATGATTACTTAAAGTAAATAATGACAAGATTAGAACATCAGATGCATTGTGTTTTATGTGTGAATGGTGTGCATAACATGTGATTGTGTGTTATGAATTTTGTGATTTGTATGCTTGGTAAGTAGCATAGGAGAAAATAAAACCTTAGGAGGTTGAGAATTTTTGGGCAAATAGTCCGCACTAAATGAAAAAAATTTCACGCAGTCTAGCTTAACATGAACAGATTGTGGTTGTGAAATTCTGAAGAAAAAATTCCAGTTTTTGCACAAGAACAAGAGTTTGTAATTAAACTCTTGAAAATTTTGAGTTTGTATGAATTGCAGTGTTCAAACTACAACATTTAGGAGTAGCAAGGAGGCTACTGGAGATGAAAAAAAAAATGGTGTGTTGAGGAGAAAATTTTTCTAGGTTTTACATAAAGGTGTAAAACAGAAAATTTAAAATAAATATTTTGTTCTAATTCGGAAAATGAAAAATATAAAATAAATTTTTTAAAAATAAAATAAAATAAAGTAAAATTTTATAAAATAAAATTTTGTTGCATATGATTTAAAATATGAAATTATTGTCTCACATTACCTATGAATTCATGGACATAGTGTATAAAATTTTTCAAGATGTGAATAGTGTGTCTCAAGGTTGT
This sequence comes from Tetrastigma voinierianum, assembly GCA_016808115.1. NCBI lineage: Eukaryota > Viridiplantae > Streptophyta > Magnoliopsida > Vitales > Vitaceae > Tetrastigma > Tetrastigma voinierianum. Next base: position 186,909 of record JAEQBH010002159.1, on the reverse strand, counting down.
GCTTTGCACCTTTAGAGATGCTGCATCAGTTGTGATAGAGTTCGGGCTTAGAGGTCGAGGCCTCGAGGAGCCCCATGTGGGTTCTCCCCTATGATTAGGCGAGGATAGGGATGATATGTCGTGGTTGGCGAAGTTGCAGATCTCTGGATTCTACTCTACGTGACCCGAGGGTCATGGACATGTCGAGTTCAACGTCATCCCGGGATGGATCAGCTGACAAAGTTACGTAGTCGCATCGATTGTGAGCTGCAGGGAGGGTTACCGCCTATACTCAAGACTGCACTGTGTTGCATTTCAAGGACAAGCTTGGATATTTTCGCCTGCACAAGGTACGAGTCCATGTGTCATGGATAGTCAAGGTTACTAGCAAGCTCCACTTAGAGGACGAGGTGAGACCGCACTCCAGATCATCCATCATGAGAGCAGCTCCCATTGTCCCGGATTGCTTCCCCAAGCAGAGGTTGTAGACTTCTAGACGAGTTACACCTGGTACTTCGCCCATCTCTACGACTGCACAGATGGCACCAAATAGTTGGCAGGAAACCGAGTCCAAATACGTGAGTTGGACAAGGGGTTCATTAGACCGAAGACTTCACCACGGCGCCCAATTCAAGCCATACATGACAAGACCCTTCGACCGTGCATTAACTACAACCAACCGGACAGTGGTTACGATCAAGAATCTGCACTCCATTACTCGAGGATCACTATCTGCTTGATCGCCGAGAGGAGCGCCAGTATAATCTCGAAGTAGAACTTCGTGACCGGTTACCACGCCTGAGGGTTAAGGAGACAGATATCCTTAAGACAAATGCTTAGGACGCCGCTATGGGCACTTTGAGTTTACAAGGATGCTCTTTGATCGACGACGCGCTTAGCAAAGATTCATGACCTCATGCATATGGTATTCCAACCCTATCTAGATCAGTTTGTCATAGTCTTTATGGATGACATTTTGATCTACTCCCAGTCAGAATGGGAGCATGAGTATCATTTGAGGATTGTGTTGGCGCTTGTCGAGACCATCGCCAGGACGCCAAGTTCGCAAGTGCGAAGCTTCGCACGAGGTGAGATTTTCGACACGTGGTGTCAAGATCGTGCATGTCAAGGACCTAGGTCGAGGTCGTGATGAGTTGGGGAGAGACCAAGTCAGCCGAGATAATGAAGCTGATTGGTCGGGTACTACAAGATTCATTGAGGATTTTCTCCCGATTAGCTGCACGATGATAAAGATCGACTCAAGGAGTGCGTCAAGCTTCGATTGATGACCGACTTGAGAGAGGAGATTCTCAGGGAGTTTCACTACTCTTGATTTGTTGTGCATCCAGATGGCACAAAGATGTATTAGGATCTTCGTCGCTAGTACTACTGGAGCGGGATGAAGAGACACGAGGACTCTTGTTCGATCGATCTAACGTGGTCGCCAAGTTAAGGCCGAGCACCGTAAGCTGCTGTGGCTACTTCAGCCATTGAGGTGGCCGAGGAAGTGGGAGCACGTCACACGATGGATTTTGGTGACCCACTGTTACCAACACCGCAGGACATGATGCTGCGGTATGATGCTGACCACCTCACGGCTTTTATACATTTTCTAGCCGCATGATGACCCTCTTCACATCGAGATTCTTCCGGTTGTATATTCCTCGAGAGATATCCAGCCTACATGGAGTACCAAGATCCATAGTGCTTCCGGGATAAGGACCCGAGAGTTTATACAAGACTCGGGAAGAGTTTCAAAGGTTGAGGGCACACAAATTGAACATGAGTAAGACAAATTCTTTCCAATCTACGTATTGCATGGTCACCAAAGAGGACCATACAAAGTTAGAAGACATGCTAACATGTCCCGATCATAAGGGTAGCCGGGAAGAGCATTTTCCCTTGTGGAATTCCTCGCCTTACACAATGCTATCGTGTGAGAGTATACGATGGCACCATATGAGGCATTGCATGGAGGCCATGATCACCGATATGTTGGACTCGAGGTGGAGAGAGCTCCATCATCGATCCGATTCGACAGAGACACCTCCGAGAAGGTGAGCTTGATACGACAAAGATCTTCTCACTCGCCGAGCCCGTGGTAAGAGTTGGTGCCGATGTGCGAAGACGCACCCTTAGAGTTCGAGGTTGGTGATCACGCCTTTCTTTGGCTGGGTGATGTCATGAGTGGCTGCGGTTCGCAAGCTGAAAGCTATCAGCCGAGGTTCATTGGGCCCTTCAAGATACTCGAAAGTGGCAGGGGCACAAGAGTTTATCTATTGGCTTTTTACCGCCAAAGATGTCGTGTCCACGAGGTATTTCACGTCTCCATGTTCCGAATGTACACTCCAGATCCAGCTCATGTAGTAGATTGGGGAGATATTGAGGTTGACACTGATGGGACCTTCGAGGAGGGACCAGTGTGCATTGTGGATAGCCGACATTAGGTTTTGCGACGCAAGACCGTGAGGCTAGTGAGGGTGCTATGGCAGCATCGTGGAGTTGAGGAGTCAACATGGGAGCGCGAGGACACGATGCAGGCCACCTATCCCTTCTTGTTTAGGTATGAAGGTACGTGGTTTAGTCGTTTAGTACTTAAATGACTAGTTTACATGCATGCCATACGTTGCATATGCATGTGATTTGTTGTGATTGTCCAGAATTTCGGGACAAAATTTTTAAGGAGGGGAGAATGTAAGACCCCAGAAAATTCTAATTTTCTGAAAAATGGTAAAAGGGTAATTTTGGTAAAAATCCAAAATTTTTCTAGATCTCAGATGGCAAAACGGACTTCACCATTGGAATCGTCTCGCGAAATCTAGCTACCACATCGACTCGTCAATTCCGAGAGACAAATAAATTTCACGTGCTTTTTGAGGCACCATGTTTCCAGGGTCAGAACGGTTTGAAAGACATGTGATGTGACAAAAGTCACCTACTACATGTACTCATGTGACACATGTTACATGACTAGAGTATTGATGGAAATGAATGGCCGAGATTATGTCAAGTGTCAAAAATCAAGATAAAGGGATACATTGGGAATTATGAGAAATATTAATGATAATAAGACAAGGATGAACAGTGTTCATCTTCCCCATTTGAAGGCCAAAAACGTGAATAAGATGCAATGAGTGGGGTTTATGAGTTTTAGAGAGAGAAGGAGCTCCTTCTCTTTAGATTTGAGGTCGCTCTGACCGCTTCTGCTTCGACTTTAGCAAGAAGCAAAGCTTCCATCTACGCTACGAGGGCTACGCGTGGACATTGATTTTGTGGAGTTTCGACAACTCCAAAAGGTAGGGATCTTTTCTACTTGTGATATCTTTAAGTAAAGGTTTCATATTTATATTAGGATATTCGAGGCTTGATTTAGCTATGCACCCGTCTTAAATCCTTTGAACCGAGGGAGAAAAAAAAAAAAATCCCAAATTTAGTGGTTGAATGCTACAACCGAGGGTTGCTTGTGTGGTGATTATATTATAATTAATGAACTTATAATGTTTGTCGCTTCTTGTTTGGTTGATATTTAATTGAGCATTAACATTATAATGACTTACATTATTAGATGATAATCCTTGAGCTTTATATTGATTTTTCCTTTCAATTTATTTATTTTTTAAATTAATTGTTCTTGATTTGCCCTTATTTAATAATTTCTTTAAATTGATATCATCTTGAGTCTTTATCAGTGCTATTTATTTAAGATCATAACTTAAAGATTTAATGCCACAAAGGATATAGTTTTTAGTGCATATACTTAACCAACTCACTAATGAATAGGGATTACAAATGTGAAAATAGGAATTTGCTTATGAGAAGTTAAACATTGCCCATTTCATAATTTTTTTCATTATGTAAACTAATTAGGCATCAACAAGTTCCTTAAGATTAAATGTGTGAGTATTGTCATATCATAGCAAGACAATACATGCATTATTACATTCACCTTATCTCATTTCTTTCTTCACATCTAATTATAAATACATACATAACATATGTGTATATGTCTAAAATTTTATGCCTATACATCATTGGTGATTGTCAGATCTAAGAAGATGAATAGAGCTGATGCAATCAAATAGACTATGTAATGAATTTGTTGAAGGTGTGGGAACATTTATTCAAGCAAAGAAGGCAACACTTATGAGTGGATAATAAAACACGTTGCCCATGTAGACAATGTCTAAATGTGTAAGATTCCATGATTTCCAATATAATTGAACAACACCTAATTAGATATGGGTTTTCAAGCAAATATATTAAATGTATACATCATGAGGAAAATATTGAGGTGTTTGTGTGCTTAAACTAGTATGCCTAGTGATAGAGATGGGTGTGCAGTAAATGAAAACTATGTTGAGGATGACAACTATTTTGATGATGACATTATTTCCGCACTAAATGATACGCATGCTCCACTTAACAAAGAAGCTGACTCAAATGAATATACTAGTCATGAAATGGGTAGAAATGAGAAGAATATTGATAATTTGTTTGCGAAGGTCATGCTTTTGTATCCAGGTTGTACCAAGTTCTCAGCATTGACTTTTCTTGTAAAGTTGATGCATATAAAGGTGCTCAATCGATGGAGCAATAAGTCATTTGACATGTTGCTCGAATTATTACTTGATGCTTTTCCAAATGGCACAAGTATTCCAAAATCACATTATGACGTGAAGAAGATGTTGCGTGATTTTGGTTTAGGATATGGTTCAATTCATGCATGCAAGATGATCACAGGCATTATTTGGAAAGAGAATGAGAAGCTTCATAATTGTCCCTTGTGTGTGGTGAGCCAAGATATAAAAAGGGAAAGACTTTCAAAAAGCAAGTTACGACATTTTCCATTAATGCCAAGGCTACAAAGATTGTTTTTGTCAAGACATGCATCGCTTGATATGAGATGGCATATGAAAGACTACATGAAGAGGGGGTATTAAGGCATCCGGCAGATTCAAAGTATGGAAGGATTTTGATAATTAATATCCTTGGTTTGCTCAGGATGCTAGAAATGTGAGGTTGGCCCTTGCAACTGATGGTTTCAATCCATTTGGTACTATGAGTAACAGTTATAGTATGTGGCCTGTTGTCCTTGTGCCATACAATATGCCACTGTGGAAGTGTATCAAGGAAAGCTTTTTCATGATGTCATTACTTATTCCTGGACCACAAGCTCCAGGTAAGGATATAGACGTATACTTGCGCCCTTTAATAGATGAGCTTAAAGAGTTATGGCATGATGGTATCCATACGTTTGACATGTCAAGTGGAGATTATTTTCGCATGCATGCTTGTCTATTATGGACTATACATGACTTTATCAGTTATGGAAGTTTGTCCTATTGAGCACAAAGTAAAGCAAGGCATGTCCGACTTGTAATGAAGGCACATCATCACAAGGCATCAGAAGCAAAATATGTTATATGGGTCATAGGAGATTCTTACCTCTTGATCACAATTGGAGAAGGAGTCGACAACATGATGGTAAGCCTGAACATCGACCACCACCAAAGATACTATCTGGTGATGACATTTTGGAGCAATTGTCTCATGTTTGTAATTGTAGACCTGGTAAGCATATCAATAATACAAACAGGAAACGAAACCGAGGGCCTCAAGAATTGAATTGGACAAGAAAGAGTATATTTTTTGAGTTGGAGTATCACAACTCAAGATGAGACATAATATTGATGTGATGCATGTCGAGAAAAAAATGTTTGTGAAAGTGTGGTGAATACCTTATTGAATATTGTTGGGAAGACTAAAGATATTGAAAAGCTCGTTTGGACTTAGCAGACATGAAGATAAGGAATGAGTTACATCTTCAATTGAAAGGGAATAAGTTATTAAAACCCCATGCATGTACATTGACCTTGGAAGAGAGAAGGGAGTTTTGTAAATTTCTTAAATAAGTTAAGTTTCCTGATGGTTATGCAGCAAACATATCAAGAAATGTAAACATTAGTGATGGGAATATTTCAGGGTTAAAATCCCATGATTGTCTTGTCTTACTAACCTAATTTCTCCCTATTGGTATTCGTCCCATTAAATAAGGATGTGTGATGCATCGTCAATTCATCCGACTTTTAAAAGTTATGCGATGTATGTCACTGACTTAGAAAGACTTGAGGAAGGAATTGTTATTATATTGTGTAAAACTTCTGAAAGGATATTTACTCCACTTTCTTTGATATGATCCACTTGGTAGTGCATTTGCCTCGTGAAGCTGCTTGTCGACCAGTTATTCTGATGTATCCATTTAAGAGGTATTTCACATACATTCAAATTTATCAAAAATACGAAATTTATCATGTTACCACATGACAAAAATTTATTTATTTTTATACTATTCTTGCTTACTTAGGAACCTAGGCACATTAAAAAAATATGTGAGAAATAAAGCTAGACTAGAAGGCTCCATTGCTGAAGCATACATTGTAAATGAAGCTTTAATGTTATGTTCAATGTACATTTGTGGTATTGAAACAAGATTCTCTCGAGTTAAAAGGAATGATGATAATCGATAAAAACAAGCTCGTGGTTGTAAGACCCGAGAAAATTCCAATTTTCTGAAAAATGGCAAAATGGTAATTTCGGTCAAAATCCGAAATTTTTCTAGATCTCGGATGATGAAACTGGATTCTGTTGGAATCGCCTCGCCGAAATCTAGTTACCACGTCGACCTGAGACAAATGGAATTTCACATTTTCGAGGCAAACGAGGGTAGTACGACACCTGACACCCAGAGTAGCTTAAGAGGCGCCACGGTCAATCGGGCAGAGCAAGTCAAACATCGAGCCTGGCGGGGCTCACATGAGACACATGGCATCATGCCATTGCGAAAATCTCAAAGTAGATGGATAAGGGATAGGGGTGTAATCCCATGAGCCACTTAGAGTTGGACATATGGCATTGAGAGGACAAGTCACTTGTCCCAATCTTGACCCAAACTCTCCCAACCGGTTTTGGGAGAAGCAAAATAGAGATAGAAAATGAAAGAGAGAGAAAGGGTGGGATTTTTAGAGAGAGAAGCTCTACCTTCTCTCTAGAATTCCCGGTGATCGGACCTTCGATTTTCGGCGAGAGAAGAAGCAAAGTTGCTCCCCATGGAAAGGGCTATGCGTGGGTACTGATTTTGGGGAGTTTCGACAAAATCCTGAAGGTAAGGGTTTTCTCCTACTTGATTTACCCCTTGTTTAAGTGTTTTGTTAATGCTTGGGGTTAATTTAAGGCCGTGAGTGGCCGTTTGATCGGTCCCAAAACTTGGGACCGAATTGTTGGAATATGTTGAACCCATTTTAGACAGTGTAGGGACTGTTTTAGGTAAGTGTGATGATTTATGCCAGAAATTATGTTTTCAGTGTAAGGAGACCGTAAATGGCCATGGATTTCAGTTTCGTAGCGGGACCGAGTTGATGAGCAGCTGCCCACTGACACCCACTACTGGTTGGAACCGTTAAAAACAAATTCCGCTTGCATTGATTGGACCGAAACGTCCATGTGTTAATTGCATGAAATATTGCTAGGATAAATGGCTTGAATTGTGTGGAATTTAATTCTTTAATGCATGGAATTTCATGTGTTAACATGATGTGGTGATTTAATTTATGTTAATACGACACACCCCCACCCCCTACTAGCGGCAGGTGTGTGTGTAGTGCCACTCCCACGTAAATCCCCCAACAGAATCTTTAACGATCAGAAATTTGAAGCGGCCGCATTGCTCGCTGAAACCCATAAACATTTTTCCTCTTTTTCCAACTTATGATTTGGTGAAATTCCTCGCAGCATATCACCCGCACAAGGACATATTCCAAATCCTGTAAACACAATTTACACTTTTCCAAATATGACAACCAGCAACGTTCTTTCAAAAGAGCCTCAGGCTCAACACATTTTCACAACTACACTATGTACATACATATACTCCACTATACAAATTCAAAGTATTTCCTTACAAAAGATTATTAATACAACACTGATACAAAGTCAGGAGAATCCTAATATGCTCCAAATAGTCCGCGCATTCGTACTTCTGGTAATAGTTTTTAAAAATAACAAATAATGAGCTAAACGAGCCTAGTGAGGTATGGCTTTATAAAAATGTTTGCTTTTATGAAAATATCTCAAACTGTGAAACTCTCTTTTACAAGACATTTAAACCTTGCTTTCTCTCTACTTTAAAAGTTTCTAAAACTTTCATACTTGTCGTTGCTTTCATTGTTTTGCTTTAAAAATTTCTAAAACTTTTCATAAACCTCTTTGGTTGCTTGCTTTATTTGCTTTAAAAAGTTTATAAAACTTTATAAACACGAGCTGGTCAACTGGGCCGCTTTTAAAAGTTTATAAAACTTTCATAAATACGGGAGCATGGGCCCAACCGCTTGCTTTAAAATAAACACGAGAGCTTGGGCTCAACCGCTTGCTTTAAAATAAACACGGAGCCCTACCAACTGGTGCACCGCTGGTTGATTTCAAAACCGTATAAAACATGCTTATAAATCATCAACCATTGAGGCCTTTTCTCGCCGGTTGCACTTAGTAAACACGGGAGCTCGCTTCAACCATGCCGTGGTCGACCTGGTCTCGCATCACCTAGGTGGAAGAGCCTTGGCTCAATTCCCCTTTTTCCGATAAATATGGTGGCCTTGGCTCACCGTAATCTAGCTAACCCGTTAACCCTATATACTCCAGTACGTGCCATGGTCTCCTTTAAATGTCATGATGCATGAACTAAGTTTGCCGACCAGGAAAATCTAAAATGCATGAAATGATGTCCTAACACCACCGCGGCACTTACGAATCAAAGACCGATAAATTTCACTTCCTGAAAAGAAATCGTAATTTCTGGCCAAAATCCGAAATTTATTTCAGATCTCGGACGGCGAAACGGATTTCATCATCGAATCGCCTCGCAAATCTAGCTACCACGTCGATTTCACAAATTCCGAGACAATTCCAATTTGCATCGCTGGCGGCACGTGCATCGGCGCCTAAAACGAACTCGCAGCGTGAAAAAGTCACTCTATAACATGTACTCATGTTACACATGTTGTATGAGTAGAGAATGACGAAATGCCGACGTCGGCGAATGCCAAATGTCAAAATTCAAGAGTAGGACATAGAGATGACATTATGGAATTTGTTTTAAATGATAATAAGACAAAATTGTGCATAGTGTCATCTCCTCCAATTGAAATTAGAAGCCAAAAACGTGAATGAGGGGAGAAAGATGCAGTAGCCGATTTTTATTTTTTCTAGTGAGAGAGTGTAGCTTCTCTCTAGGTTTACGAGCGATCCGACCGTCGGAATTCTTCGGGGCAAGAAGGAAAGTCACTCTACGCAGTGAGGCCTAATACAAGGGGCTCGTGCCAGGAGTTTCAGTAAAACTCAGTGAGGTAGGGATTTATCCTACTTGGTTTATTTTTCGACTATGTTTTGGTTGATGATTCAGAATTGAGGCCTTAAACGAGTTGCTTGATCGATCCCAAAACTGGGACCGAATTATTAAAAATTCAGAGCCCATTGACAAATTGTGACCAGAGGGGCCGCTTTAGTGCTCAATGGTAGCAAATTGCGCCATAAATCATGTTTTACGTGTATGAGCCGGGAAATGGCTAGGGAATTCGGGTTCACGGCGAACCATGTAGGTGGTCGCGGAACAAGAATCTGAGGGTTTCCATCGCTCACGTGAATAGTGTTCACGAAATAAATTTGTGAGAAAATGTGTTTTGGTCAGCATCCAAATCGAATTACTCGTGGCTGTTAATCAGCCCACGTGAGCTAATTTTTGGTGTAATGGATTGTGAAATCGCATAACATGTTTGTGTGATTAAAATTATGTAAATGTATATCATGTTATATATATTTGTATGTGTTATATAATTGTATTGAATTTGATATCATAAAGTATTCCATATGCACTTTATAACAAGAGCGAGTGTAATGAGATGGTTTCTTGAGAGAATTATTTCGGAGGGTTGACTAATAATGATAATTATCGGAGTGTGTCCATTACAATATCGGAGGGTAGTCCATATAAAATATCAATTGTCGGAGTCAGCCCAATTGATATACATCGGAGGGTTGTCTACTAATTAGATTATCGGAGTCCGTCCACTACTTATATCGGAGGGTTGTCCACAATTAAAAACAAATACCTTTGTTTTGAAAATAATGCTTCTCATACATGGCTTAGGCAGGAGGAGTCAGAGACTCTCGACATGTATCGGTCATTTAGACATTCAAGTATGATCACGCATTTACTTGAGTGTGTGTTTACATAGGATCATTGCATATGCACTAAGGTGGAGAGTAACCCATTTAGGGTGATTCCACTACTGGGCATTAGCTCACCCTATCGAGGGAATATATTATTTCGTATTGTGGAGCGCATTTGAGGAGACTTCCACTATTTGCAGGTCAGCTTGAAAAGTCGGGTCAGGGCTTTGATGTTTGGGGATAATATGGCTAGAATTGTAAATTTTAATATGTATTTATTAAGAGTAATGTATAACTTTGAACTATGTGAGATAATTGGCTGACGTTATATTGTGAGTATTGGATGCGGGCCCAAGTGGTCATCATTTTATTTGTACTGACCCGTGGTGGTCATATTGAACTTTTTTGGACAGTTGGGATTTTGGGTGTAGCCCCGCACAAAGGGAGACTCGCTCCATTTTCGTGAGTGGTGTCGGGTTACTCAGATATCCATTTAGTATTCCGCGGTTGATTTTGTTGTCAACGGACACCTCGGGAATGGGGCGCCACTGTGAATACGTCTAACCGTATGCTTCATGCAAACCAAAGGATTTTTGTTGTGCCCGTTTTATAAAATATACTTGTTCGCTTGTTACATTTTTTGAAATATGGTTTTACAACTCAAAAACCATTGCTTGCTTGCTTTTTAAAAAGTATGGTTGAATATATCAAACCATTACTTGTTTGCTTTTCATATATGGTTTAAATCAAAACCATTGTTTGCTTGCTAAATCTCATTGCTTGCTTTAAAATATGGTTTACAATCAAAACCATTAAATACCAGTGTAAAACAGTTTATAATCATACACTAGTATTTGAAAAATAGGTTTAGAATAGTCACCTTTTTGTTTACTAAACTTGAGCACGACTCCACAACTTTCCCGCCTTTGCTTTTAGCCTACACACTGTATTTCCAATACGGCGAAACATTTAACTACTGCGGTAACCGCATAAACTTAACGTACTTCACATGCAAGTCACTTTTAGTAACTAGCATTTACTCACACTCAATGATTATCGCTGAGGCGAAGCTTCGCTTTACCGTGGTGGCGAGGTACGGTGCGTTTTCAATGAGTTTCATTCCTCTTGAAACCTCTCTTAATCATTTATTAAGGTTCCTATACTAACGGTGTATGAATTTGAACGTAACTATGCGAAACTACAAAAATCTGGGATTTTGGACACTGTGGTACCGGTACCACTATGTTTGGTACCGGTACCAAACACATTCAGAGCAGGTACCGGGCACCAATTCTGTCTTGGTACCGGTAACAAATGGTTTGTATGGTGGTACCTATTTCACTGCTTTGGGTACCGCACCACCTCGTGGTTTTGCCCGAAATGCGTTTTGCCCTCTGCACCACCTCTTCATACAACTTCTCCATTCCATAATACCTCAAAAAAACCCAACATGAAGTCCATCCAAAACAACTTCACAACACTTGAATTGGTGGTTTGGAACTTCATATAACCAAACCCTAGGTGAAAATCCAAGAACTCTTACTAAAGTCCACCAATCCATATAAAACCATAGAATTATGATGGATTCCATGTTTATTCTATACCAATTAGGGTTTTACCCACATAACTTCAACAATTCTAGGGTTAATGTGATCTCTCCACAAAACCCTAGAAAAAAGAGGAACTAATCTCCATACCAAAACCCTAGAAATCCAAAATACACATGATTTCAATACAAAAACATACCTTATTCCTCTTCTCCTTCTTCTTCTTCTTCCTCTTCTTCCTCCTCTTCCTCCTCTTCTTCTTTTTCTCTCTCCAAATGTGGGAGCCCCTAGAGTGGTCGAGACTAAATGAGACATTTGTTTGTCTCATCTCCCTTTTATACTCTCATCTTTCCCTTAATTGAAAATAGGTCCTCCATCTCTCAACAATTGCACTTCAACTTATGTTATTTCTACTTTGGCATACTATCTTCTTTGCTTATGACCTTCATGTCCCATTTTGACCAATTACAACTTTACCCTTGTTCTAGTACAACATTCCGGGTTCATACCCTACCATTTCACAATTTCATCCTAACAACAACTCCCACAATACTACACGACACTTGGTGCACATATGTGCCCTACTGCTACATCGCACATCGCACACCCTTCGGACGGCGTTACATACATATGCATGTAAATATATTAGCATGACCTTCAACTTATGTTATTTCTACTTTGGCATACTATCTTCTTTGCTTATGACCTTCATGTCCCATTTTGACCAATTACAACTTTACCCTTGTTCTAGTACAACATTCCGGGTTCATAAATTTACCATTTCACAATTTCATCCTGAACAACAACTCCCACAATACTACAATGACGCTTGGTGCACATATGTGCCCCTACGGTTAAACGTACCGTACACCCTCTCGGGACGGGGCGTTACATAATATATGCATGTAAATATATTAGCATGACCTTCAACTTATGTTATTTCTACTTTGGCATACTATCTTCTTTGCTTATGACCTTCATGTCCCATTTTGACCAATTACAACTTTACCCTTGTTCTAGTACAACATTCCGGGTTCATAAATTTACCATTTCACAATTTCATCCTGAACAACAACTCCCACAATACTACAATGACGCTTGGTGCACATATGTGTTCACGGTTAAACGGCATCGCACACCCTCTCTGATTCGGCAAGCATAATATATGCATGTAAATATATTAGCATTACCTTCAACTTATGTTATTTCTACTTTGGCATACTATCTTCTTTGCTTATGACCTTCATGTCCCATTTTGACCAATTACAACTTTACCCTTGTTCTAGTACAACATTCCGGGCTCATAAATTTACCATTTCAAAATTTCATCTTGAACAACAACTTCCACAATACTACAATGACACTTGGTGCACATATGTGCCCCTACGGATACACGTACCATACACCCTCCTGATCTTGGGCGCTACATAACATACGCATGTAAACATATTAGCATGACCTTCAACTTATGTTATTTCTACTGGGCATACTTATCTTTCGCTTATGACCTTCATGTCCCATTTCAACGTTAATTACAACTTTACCTCTTTGTTCCTAGTACAACATTCCGTCTTGTAAATTTACTATTTCACAATTTATCCTGAAGCTCATCAACTCCCAGCAATACTACAATGACACTTGCGCACATATGTGCCCCTACTGCCATATCGTGCATTCACACCCTTCCTGATTCGGCGTTATATAATATATGCACAAATATATTAGCATGAGTAGTTTGAAATGTCATACGCATTCCGTGTGCACCGGTAACTTCTAGGAAATTAGTGAGTGCATGACATGAAAGAAATGAAAAATGCAACATGATTGTGAAAGGAATTTCGGCAATTTACTAGAAGAATTGTGGAGAGTGGGTCAGATCCGCCGGATGAGGATATATTGTTTCGGAGCGTTATCGTGGTCGACTGAAGGTGAGGTCAATATTTTACGAGCTTCGGTGAATGTGTTTTGAGAACAAAAGACTTTTGTTTTGAAAACGGTATTTTCTCATACATGGCTTAGGCAAGTGGCAGGGGGTCATGAGTTCGAGACATTAAGTTGAGTAAGACATTTCAAAGTAGGATCACGTATTTTGCTTGAGTGTGTGTTTACGTTGATCGTGTGTGCACTTAGGTGGGGGTAACCCATTTAGGGTAATTCCACTCTTTGGGCAATTATCACCTTGAGGAATATTATTTAGTCTGAGTGATTGGGCGTACTCATTAGAGACCGTTTTTAGAAGAAAGTCGACTTGTGACTTTGATGTTTTTGTAAAACATGTATTAGGATTTTCAATTTTAATGTATGTTTGTATTAAGAGTGTAATCAACTCTTGAACCATGTAATAAAACTGGTTGGATATATTTTGAGTAAGATTGTTGATGTGTAGGCGAGGTGGCAATTTTACTCATGTGTGTGTCTTGTGTCTGAGGCGAAATTTCAGCGGGTTAGCAGGTTGTCAACGGACACCACGAGATTTGGCGTCTGTGGTCATTTACCTATTTTATACAACAAACACGACCAATAGGTGGTGACCAAATTAAAGCGCAGCTCTCAAGAAGAATGGAGAAGGCACGTTGGTATGTCATAAATAATTGTAGTGAGCTGCAACCTTATTTAAGTAAAGTTTTACTTCATCTTGTACAAATTCTTTGTTTCAAATATTTCTGATATGTTAGAGGTTATGTGTAATGGAACACCTTATCTACATTCTTTTTCAAACAATGCACATATAGTGAGCACTTGGACGAGTTACAAAAGACATGTGCTTCAAATTTAGAGTTAGACAGTCTTTTCAGCGTGGTTTAAGATCATGCAGTTTTATTATAAATTTCATGTTTCATAATGATAAAGTTTATCTTTTAACAATACTTCTAATAATTGATTGTATGGATGCGGCATATTCATCTTAAGCAATCATCGAAATTCAATAAACTATATTCATTGGCATATGGACAGATAACAAATTCACACATATACAGGATGTATTGTAAATGGAGTTCGTTTTCATACTAAAGATCGTGACGATCATCGAATTACTCAAAATAGTGGCATTTATGTTTTAGGGGAGCATGATGGGGAGGATGTTAATTTTTATGGAGTTTTTAGCAGATATATGGTGGAGTTAGATTATTTATTTGGGTATAAAGTCCATCCTTTTCAAGTGTAAGTGGTTAATTTGTCCTTAAATATAGAGAATACAACAAGATCCACACTTCATCATAGACCGTAGGTTTCCACTTGGTATGAGAATGATCCATTGTACTAGCTACTCAAGCTACTTGAAGTGTTCTATCTAAATGATTATAAAAATGACCACATTGAAGAAAGTTGTCCAAAAGGTTCAACATAACACTTGTGGGATATTTTAGAGAAGGATAATACTACTAAAGTTGATGGGGATTTTGATGAGACAATTGAAGATGATGCTTATCAAGAAAATGAGTCATGAGATATTGAATGGTCATTTGGACTAGATGATCAATTAGGGTTGCAACATTTTGATCGTATAGATGTTAATCCAGAAGTAATAAATAGCCTTATTTTAATACATGGGAGTAAAAATGATGATGATGACCATTTGTGAAGATATAATTGAAGAAAGATATTAGTGTTGATAGTGCTAACAATGTGGAGAGGAGTGGCTTTCAAGTGAAAGTGAGAGTGACTAAACAGTAAATTATGATAATTAGTGATAGATGTTTTTCATTGTTATGTTTTACTAATTTATTAAATATATATATATATATATATATATAATGAGATCTTTGATTATAATTTCATTATTTTATTAATTATAGGTTATCACATTATTAATGACATCTATATTTTTTGTATGCATATTATCAGCATAGTTGCAAATGGCCCCAGGAAACAAGCACTGTCCACCAGTCATTCCTAAGCGGTTAGAGGAGAATTTGAATTCAGGTCTAATTGATTTTGAACTAAAATTAACTCATTCAAATATTTATATGACAAATTCCTTTAATGAGTTAATGATGTCAAATGAATATTTATAATTTAAAATGGTCTACAGGTAAGAAGAAAAAAAATGACATTCAAAGAGTTAGTGCTGATCAACACATCAAACGTCATGAATGCATTCCTCCAATGGTACGAACTGGTGGGACATGTAGGAGGTTGGAGACCAACCTCACGGTGGAAATGAGTTTTGACACTGGTAAAGAAGTTGAAATATTTTATACAATTTTTTCGGAATAAGTTTATATTAATTAACAAAGTGTAAGTCTTTGTCAAAATTTAGGACAAAAAGGACTCGGTGGAAGGATCTGGAGGGACAAACCTAATAAAGGAGGTTAATAGCAACATAGAAAGGATTGGAACCACGTCCACAATGCACAAGTCAATGTGGGTTTGTACTAGTCTCAACAAAATTCTACATGTAAGAATGTTAAATTGATTTAGTGGTATTAAATAATTTTTATATTTTTGTAATTATATCAATGTTTGGAGTATAAAAATATTGAACTTGTTGTCTTTATATATTTTTACATTTATTTATAAAAAAAAATTATTCATTTTATATTATATTTAGGTGAATGAAGTTGTTATAGTTCCTAACTTAAATGATTTCTTAATGTTAATTGATTGTGATAAGTTCTTAACATGCAACACATAAGATGGATAGTAATAATAGTAAAGAAGGCCATATAAGAGATATAAAGGTGTTGGGAATGTAGGACCACTATAGCTATTACAGCATTGGAAGCGATGGAATGCATGCTAGGCATAAAATAACTCCACATGTAAGCATGTTGAACTAGTTTAATTAAGACTAAGTCACCTCACTGCGTGTAGTTTTTGCTTATTTTTTAGTATTATATATAGACTTATTAATGCTAAAGCTATAAAAATATCTTAGTGTTGAACAATATCATATGTTTCTTTGACTAATTTTTGTAATTTCTTAATGCTCAGTGTGCAGGATGACTTGCAATGATAGTGACAAAGTTGATACAAATCAGCCTATGCAAGATATTGGTAAATGTAGATTAAATACCAAGTGTTATCCTAAAATTGTAAGATTATAGAAAACATAAAAATCTTAACAAAAATTCCACAATAAGCATGATGAATTAGAAAATTCCACATTGAGTATGGTGAATTAGTTTAATTAGACAAGTCGAAGAAAAAATTGAATTTTTCTTCTTGCTACCATAGACTTGCAATTGAAGCAATGTTGACATTAAAGAAATAGTTAATTTTATTTTCGAATATATTGGAATATAATTAAAAATATGAACTTTTGGTGTTGTATTTAACAAGTCTATTTTTTTTAAATGAATTACATGATAATTAATTATTATAATTTTCTAATGTTTAGCTCAAGAATGACTCGTAGTATAGTTGAACAATCGGTGTAGATAAAAGTCATGCAAGGTCAAAGGGGATGTAAGGATTCTATAGTCATTTGGCATTGAACTCATAGTCAGATGCCTTCCTATCCCAATAACACCCCTACCATGGATGGTGATTCTACCACTGGTAAGATATTAGATTAGCTTATTGGACATAATATTAATACTTGTTATATCTTAAATATGTCTAATCCTATATTTATTTGGTTTAATGATGTTACTCTAAATTATTAATTAGAATTGTTTAAGTTGAACTAAAAATATATTAATTAATGATTGATATAATGTAGTCACCTAACATTTAGAAAGTTTTAAGTATGAATGAATATATTTCTATGCATGTTGAATTAACTTATGGAGAACATGATAGCAATTACTATAATAACTTATTTATTTTTTTAAAACAACAATTTATATAGACATTAATTTTAATTGAATGTATAGAAACGTAAATTTTGGAGATACTCGAGGTGTTGGGGTGACAAATTGATTCAAACCAATGATCGTCCGCCCATTAGGGTTGAAATTAAACGAATATATAATGCTCCAACCGGTGTCAATAGTAGTAGAATGAAATCAGGGAATGGGGACATTGTAAAAAACCTTACCATTAGTTTTGAGAAATTGGACGATATATCCAGGAGTGATAAAGTTTCCATGATGGAGAAAGTGCGGGTATGATGTTTAAAGATATTCATAATTTGATATATAGTTGTTTAATTATTTTGTTCACTCTCATATTAATAATGTAGATTAATTTATATCACTATTGAAATTCATATATATGTAAGCCTAACTTATGTATATGAACAAAAAGTAATGAGGACCTTTTTGTTTACGATTAGAAGTGTTATGATGTATATATTGATTTAAAGTTTGCACGCTTTGATGGTGTTGTTAAAAATTGTTTTGGTGTTGATATCATATGGTATGCTTTTGCATTATTATCATTTTGTTTCATTATGTGTTATAATCACGACTTCCATTTTGTTGAGCCTAGTTTGTAAAATTTTATGTTATCTTTAGTTTGAACATATGAAAGAAATAAATTCTTGTTTTTTTCCATTTTATTCTGTAAATATTATGAGAAAATAAAATTTAAACTCTAAAATTGTGATGGAGCATTGATTAACTCTAAAATGTAGTTTAAAGAACCAAATCAAATCAGTTGTTAGTCCTTGGTACTTTATTAATACATTCCTAACTTCAAATTTTGTGAGTTAGTGATACTTGTTATTTTATTATCTTTTCAATCTTCTTGGCAGCTATCTTCCATTTATCATGATATCTTATAATTTAGAATGTTTTGTGACCATCTCAACTAAATTCCATATACGAGTAAACAATTATCTTTTTTTTCCTTATAATTTTTATTTTCTCTAAAACATTTAAGTATTATTACGAGTTAATAATGAACTTTAGTGATAGACTTAACCTTGTTTTTATTGTGACTTGGAATAAAATTAAAAACTATCTAACTATTATGGTAAAAAATTTTATATATAAGTTGTTATTCATCATGTTTTTATCGCTGAAACCTAAATATGTTTGTTTTACTATTTGTGGTGTAGGAGATAGTTTGTAGTGATCTTACTCAAAATCATGTGAAGAGGCCATGAAAATAAAATGGCTGCAAAATTATAGAGCATAGGAATAGTGTCACAAGCATTTCAAGAAGTTCTCAATAGTAGCTGAGGCAAACAACATCCATATAAACATGTTAGTGATCCAAAGGCAATGAGATTGGTTGTGATAGATTTGCCTCGGAAGAATTAAGTGAAGTCTTCATCAAAATCTTGTTTAAGGTTTGATTTACTATGTGAAACATGATAAAATACTTTAATGCTGGAAATTTTGATTTTAACTTTTAAATATAAGCGGTGCTCAACGTGAACACCGAAAATAGAATGAAGTTGCCTTTTACTCATCGAGGATCGCAATCTTTGTCTGACATGTGGAAGAATTGTTAAATTTACAAAAACAGTTCTCAACTGTGTCTTCTAGATTGTAATGATTATTATACTTCATCAATGATTTTCTATAGTTCAATGAGATATATCAACTTTCATCTTCCTTCATAATTATCTTATCTCAATATTTATCGTTATTATATTGAATCTTTTATGAGACTTAATATTGCTATTACATCATTTATGTTTGGTTGTCAAGTAATTTTCCGCATCTAAAATTATTCTTGAGTTATCAAAAGCTATGGTGCATGTCATTGCAATTCTATACAAATAAGACTTAGTGTGAGTGAAAATTTTGAATATTCTTACCCTTGCATGTCTTGTTTAGCCTTAATTTAATGTTTATTTACCAAAATAAATGTATGTCTAAACAATAGCGATTATGTTGAAGTTATGTACATGTCTTATTTTACCTTAAATTTAATGTTATTTTATAAAGTAAGTGTATTTCTATACAATAACCACTATGTTAAATTGAAATAGGATAACATTTGTTCTATAATAAAAGTTTTTATATTATTTACATAACTTTTATATGCAATATATAATATTTATAGCAGGATGTATTTTTTGATATTATATGTATGAGGTTAATTTAAGGCAATCAAATTGAATTAAGTTCAAATTTGTGTAGTTTATATATCTATTTAATGATATCTTATATTATTTTAATAAATAGATGGTTACCAACTTAAGTATGTGTCAATTATTTTATATGTTTTTTAACTATTTTCCTTTATTAAATGTGTGACTTGTAAATTTATAATATACATTTTTATACAAAACACATACATTTGTTTCTTTCTTATTAAGTGAATCAAGGAATTTATTATAAAATTCCTAGTTTTGGCTTGAAAAAATAGTAACATAACAAAATTATGTTGAAATACAATATATCAAATGACTTTACATTACTGTGAATAACAAATACAAATGGTTATTAATAAAAGATATTTCTTGGGTTCTTTACTAATTGTAGGTGTAATGGATGGAAATTTATTTGAAAGATTTTAAGCGGTCTATTATTTCTTAAAAATTATATTCATATTGTTTACTTATTTTTCATATTGTTATTTAGGCACAACACACTGGACAAGCACCAGGCCAAATAGAACTTTTCAAGTTAATGCATTGGACTTAAAGTGTAGTTGGAGTAAACCAAGAAGCACAAACTTCTTTTGTGTGAGTTTTCTTTAAATCTTGTACTTCTTTGTTTATTTGACAATTCTAGTGAACCTTTGTAATTCACAAAATTACATTACTATTATAATTGTTTTCAAATTAGAATTTTGTGATGTTCACTTGGTGATTTGCAAATGTTACATAGAAATGCATTACATTAGTTTTATTAATTTTTTTATTCTATGTATAGTAGGAAAAAATTTGTAAACATATGCGAAATGGATCTAAAACTTCCAAATTATATTACTCATAAAGAACATGCTATAAAACATTATGATATGTACTCCAAATATTTAATTTTCTTTATCTTTGTAGGAAAGAATGTTAGAGTTGCAAAAGCAACCGGTGGCGAAGCTGGTCGAGAGCCTTATGCGGGGGTGATATTTGTGTTGGTGCTTCTAGGCTCTTAAGGAATCACCGGGATATATTAAAGGCCCCTGGAGTCATGGCCTAAACCACCCCCATCTCATCAAGATCTGGACATGCTAAGTCACATCGAGAGATAGGGTGGAAAATGAGCTTAAAGCGACACGAGAGGCTCATCAAAGTCAGAGACTCGAATCAGCACCACTTGATCCCAAATAGATCGGAGTTAGCTAGCTTTGTTAGTGAAATGCGTCGGCATGCACATCAGATCAAGCTCGGGAAGTTCATCTCCTTCACATGATACAACATTCATGGATTCCTAATCACACTTTATGGATATCATAAAACTTGGTTTTATTTTTTTGGAGAGCGTTATCTCGTTTGGCATGTATATATGGTTTTTCTTCATTTTGGGACATTCATCTCCCTTCTCTTCATACACAACTCATAGTTCCTAGCCATACTTTATGGATACCAAACCACTTGGTTTTGTGTTTTAGGGGAAATTATCTCTTCTTGACATGTATATATAGTTTTTGCTTTTAGCGACATTATATCTCTCCTTAGCGTGTATTTATGGTACATTAGATGCTGCGAGTTTTTGGATGTGATCATATTTGTTAGTTTCACTTTTCTTTTAGTTTTAGAAGTTATTTAATTTTACAAATGTGGATATTAGTCTATACTATTTCTCTATGTTATCATATTTTGTATAGGTGCTAGTCTTCAACTTTTCTTTTACTTTTTGAACACATAATATTTTATAAATGTGGATACTAATTGGTACAATTTGTCCTTATATATGAGTTTCTTAGGTATTTGATGGAATACTATAAGTTATGTGTACAACTATGACACATAAGTATTTGATGGGGCATCACTATAAATTATGTGTTAGAGCTATGACACATAATTTTGATGGAATACTATAAATTATGTTAGAACATGACACATAATTTACTTATTCATTTGTAATTTTTGATTATTAATCTATAATAAATTCAACTACAGAGACACGGTATATGCTATTATATTTTATAATTTAATTCTTGAAAAATGTTATTTAATATTTATGATAAGAAATAAAAGTATTATTATTGTGTGTGTTAATATTATTAGTTTTATTATTTGAAATCAAAGAGCTTCATAAATAAAGTTTACTATTTTTATTTTTACTATTATTATTATTATATAAAAAGCAAAGCTTCTTAAATAAAGTTTTGATCAAAATCTATTTAGCAACGAAATTATAACTTTCATTGTTGTGTGCATTTAATTTAGCAACAAATTAACTCATAATTGGGATTTTTCGCAACAAAATTTTAAATATTTAACAACGAAAAATTTTGTCAAAAAATATTATTGGAGACAATAAAAAAATTATGTCTCTTTAAAGGTATTAGAAACGAAATATTTTATTTGTAGCGAAAACCTTTCGCGACGAGGATAAGGCGACGTCCCTGAAACAAAAATATTTTCATTGCAGAATAGTTTTTGTGACAATATTAATCCTTTGGCTACAAAATAATTACGTTGCTAATTACGATATTTCTTGTAGTGTCCTTATCATTACATGTTATTATAGTTGGAAAAATGTGTTTGAGCACAATAAATTAGCTATCTTTGAACTAAAATTACAATGGGTCCCACAAACCTTTTTCGGTGGGTCCACATGGGAATGTATTCTCCTCCATGAGGAGATGAAAATTATATATTTAGTTGCTCAAAACCATTAAGGAGTGAATTAGAAATTGCCTCCAAACATCACCCCTTGAAAATGGTAATTAAAAGTTTAAGCTTGTGAAAAAGCTTGTGTCCCACATCGGATGGGAACGAGAGCTTTAAAGGGTATATATACACCTACCTCTTGTAGTTGGGTTTGGGCGGGAGCCTTACAGGTTTTGTGGAAGGGGGAGGACCTAGTACATGCTTGGTTCACCACACACGCGTGCACCGCCTCGCCCCGCACCGGGATCGGGATAAACAACAAAACGATGTCGTTTTGTTACCATTAAGAGTCCAAAACGCCATCGTTTTGATGGAAGCTGTTGACTGAATGGACGCCTTCTTCTCCACAGACGCGACTCTAGCCAAGCTTCATTTTTTCATCCGTTCATATTCACGTTTGAGAGAGAGACTATATTACGCACACAGTTAGGTTGCCGGCTATTACTTTGGATTTAATTACTTATTTTAGATATAGATATCGATTAAAAATACAAAATATGGGTATTTGGTTCAGTCAAATTTTTTTTTCTTTCCATTGTTTTTAGTTCTAAAAACAATAATCTGTTTGTATTAATACTGGTTTTTATTTATTTATTTAGTTATTGATTTTTCCCAGAATTTGGCCAAGTCATCTTTTATATACTGTTTTTGCTCAGACTTTGGCTAAGTCAATTTTTTATACATTGTTTCTGTAAACAGTAGTCACTTTGATTAAATACTGGTTTTTATTCATTTTTTATTTTTTAATTTTTCCTCAGAATTTAGCTAAGTCATTTTTTATATATACTGTGTTTGCTAAGAATTTGGCTAAGTCATTTTCAAATCCGATATCTTTTGTTTACGCAAGCGGGGGTGGAGTTCAATAGAATGACTGGTAGTTCTACCCTCTTGTGGTGCCTCCTCCAAAGCTGTTATGGCGCCATTATTTGTGAGTCATGGAGACTTCGGAAAAGTTTAATGGGACATAATTCAAAAGGTGTCAACAAAAGATGTTGTTCTACCTAACCACCTTGAATTTGGCCTGTTTCCTTCAAGAGGATGCTCCCGCATTGAAGGAAAATGAAACTTACAGGCAAGTGGTTGCCGCTGTGGAAGCATGGAAGCATGTCAATTTCTTATATCGCCTTCTCACCTCTTGAATGGCACAGACTGACCTGGCGTATAATGTGTGTGCGCCTTGACCTCTGAGGCTGTGGGAATCCTTAGACAAAAATCTGAGAGCCCAGAGGATGCGGGGCTCAAGAAGTTTGTAATTAGGAAAATTCCTAGACTACAAGATGCTTGATTCCAAGATGATGATCAGCCCAAGTTCAAGATCTACAAGTGATTACATGACATGCATGTAAGAGAGGGATGTCTCTCAGTGAATCTTTAGAGTGGGCAATTATTGAAAAATTACCACCACTATGGAAAAAATTCAAAAATTACCTAAAGCATAAGCGGAAGGAAATGAGACTTGAAGACTTGATAGTGAAATTTGAGAATGAGAGGGGAGAATGATCGTGCATGAGGAAGAGAGAGAGGCAAGCAAAGGGGCATCATGGAATCCAAGGCCAATGTTGTGGAACAAGGGCAGGACCTCCCACAATCACAAGAAGAGGAAGCATAATGGCAACGGTCCTAAACAAGGTCTTACGAAAAAGTTCCAAGGAAGTGCTTTCTTACTGTTGGGAGATCATTTCATCATGGGAGAAGAATTGTCATCTTTCCTCGAAGCACCATTGCGAGGGCAATATTTGTCTTAAGGAGATTGTGTCCAACACAAGACTTGATCTGCAAATAGGTTCTGATTACTTTAATCCTTATTTTGGTTTTCCTGCAAACAATTCCACATATTGATTTAGGTTCTGTAAACTGTTTTCATCGAACGTGTTAATTGTTTGTCTCTGCTACTCGATTTGTTCTTTTTTACAGTACTGATATCTAACAATTATTAGATATAATGAGGATGAGGATGAAGATTAAAGGCATATGAGATTCCATTTGATACTTTGGAGTTTTTTTTTTTTTAGATTTGTTATTAAGTTGTTACTTTATTGTTTTGGTACTATTTAGCTAGTTAGTTTGGTACTTTGGATATAACAGTGTTCTATGTTTATTTATTTACTTTTACACTATTATTATATTATTTAGACTCAATCATTTTATATATTAATTATTATTATATATTTTTATTTGAAAAATGATGAATTTGTAAAATTAATCTTTTTTAGCATTTTTTAAGGTTTTTGCTCATTTTATCCTATTTTGGCCTTGACCCGCATGGAGTTAGGTTAGAAATTGGTCGAAAACTAGCCCGAATAAGATTGGCAGTTAATGACCATTTTGGCCACGAGTTCAAATTAGCTAACTCGAAATGGGTTGGGTTGGCCCATTTACCAGCTCTAAATCTCATGTACCATAATTCCATTCATCACTTGATACGAGATCATAAAGTTTCACAAGTAAAACAATAATAAAACAAAGTATCATTAGTTATTGAGAAGGTAATCCAAAAAGGTTCATCTTTTTTTTTCTTTTTCAAATATCTAAAAAAATTCATTAATCAAATGCTCCCATATATGAAGATGTCATAACTTTATATCATATATGTAATCCTATATAGTTTTATACTCAATATTGTATTTTGGTAACTTCATGTCACTTATTTGAACTCTTTGTTGCATTTTCTATTTACAAGTCAATAATTACTTATTGTTTAATAGAGATAAAGTGTCCCTAACTTTTTGTCATATATCCAACTTGAGTCTTAAACTTTTTTGGGTCGACAAGTACCCTAACATTTCTCTTAGTAACACGAATCAACATATGGACAAATAATGTTTTTGTCGTAACACACGAACCAACAGATGGACAAACGGGACGTTAAGGAATCTAATGCGTGGCAACCTCATGTGAATTTTTTAGATGGCGTGGCACTTTTTCACGTGCATTTTTTTAATCTCAAACCTTATTTTGATCGAAATGGTCTTGAACCCCAACGAGGCTCCTAACGTTTCTACCGCAACACACGAACCAACGGATGGACAAACGGGATGTTAAGGAAGCTAATGCGTGGCAACCTCATGTGAATTTTTTAGATGGAGTGGCACTTTTTCACATGCATTTTTTAATCTCAAACCTTATTTTGATCGAAATGGTCTTAAATTGTTGTCTGACGATGCTCTGACGTTTTAGCGTAACCGCAGACCAACAGATGGACAAACGAGACGTTAAGGACGCTAATGCATGGCAACCTCATGTGAATTTTTTAGATGGTGTGACACTTTTGTACATGCATTTTTTAGTCTCAAACCTTATTTTGATAGAAATGGTCTTAATTGTATCCGAATACACACTCTCCCTCATTTGTCCCTTAGTTTGGAGCTCTTAACCCTCCCCCTCAATTTCTCCCTCAACGTGCTACAACTGCTTCTTCATACACTATTTGATTTCTCATTTATTTCCCCTGAATCAAAGGCCTTTGTTACTTCTTTATTGGCTATTACTTGATTGTGAGTGATTTGCATTTCTATGCGAAATTCCTTTTTCTCTTTCTACAATTCAGTTGAGGAAATGGGTTTTGTTTAAATATTTGATCAGTGTCCTGTGTAATAAAGATTGTGTTTTGAGGAGATCCTTGAAATCACTACTTTGAATCTGAGGGGAATATGGGTTCTTCTCGGTCAGGAACAGAGTGATTGAAGAAGGCAAATGAACAAGAAAGATAATGATGTTTGTGAATGATAATGATGCTTCTAGTATAAGAGAATTACGTGTAGCAAAACATATCAGTTAGGTTTTCACGAAGAGAAATTGGGGAGAAAACTAAGTAGGGTTTCAATTCCAGAAACTAGGTTTAATAGAGAGAAATTGAGGGGGTGAGTGCATAGAGATTTAAGGGGAGGGGTGTCGGGTGGCCAGCCAAGCAGGCCAATCCCGACCCATTTCGGGCTAGTGTAGCTGACGTGCACCACGGTGTCAACGGCAGTGTCATTTTTTATAAACTTATAACCTTTAAACGTTCATTCATATAATATTAAACATTTAACTTGTAAGACAAGAAAATTCAAATTTTACGAAAAATGAGTAAAAGCGGTAATTTGATTGAAATCCAAAATTTTCTAGATCTGGATGATGAAACAAATTTCAGGTTGGAATAGGTCACCATGAAATCCTATCTACCACGTCGAATTTAAAATTGAATTTAAGAGTGAATTCGAACGATCGAGATTTCACGTTTTGAGCACTGGTGTTGAATAAAGTAAGCAGTTTGAGACGTAATGATGTGAGCAAAAGGAAGTCACCCCTACTACATGTATATATGACATGTTGTATGAGTAGAGATGATGGAAATGGGACTAGGTAGTGCCAAGTGTCAAAAATCTGAAGAAGGGACATGATGGGAATTCGTAAGAATGTTAATGAGATAAGACAAAGCTTGATGAATAGTTAATATTACTCCAAATTGAAAACCAAAAACATGAAAAAGTGATCACGATGCATTTAGGTTGTGATTTCTAGAGAGAGAGTGAGCTCCTTCTCTCTAGATTTTCGGCCATTTGGACCATCGGTTCTCGACGGAGTAAGAAGAAAAGTTGCTCTATGCGGCGAGGGCTACGCGTGAGCACCGATTTGGTGGAGTTCCGACAACTCCAAGAGGTAGGGATCTTTTCCTACTTGGTTTATTCTTTGGCTAAGAGCCATGTTTATGGTTAGAGATGATACATGAGGCTTGATTTGGTATGGTCGGTCTCAAAACCTTTAAAACCCAGAGTGGAAAATCCCGAATTTGGTGGCGCGTGAGCGGTAACTGCGGGTTTCATTGTTCACATGAATAGTGGCGTGGTTTTCTTGGTGTGTGCCTGTTTTGTAGTGATTCGAAATGAATTGCTTGTGTTTGCCTAATTAGCCCATGAGCTAATTTTGGTGTTATTGATGTGAAAATTGAATAACATGATTATTTGTTAGTAAATTATGTTAATATGCATGTAAGATTGTATTAGCATAGAATTGTTTGGAATTAGCATAATGCATTCCATATACCTTTAGGGCAACCTAGAATATTAGGTGTGAGTGTATGTGAAATGAAACAAAAATGAAATGTTTGTGAAGGAATTTTGACGAAGATTTTCCGGAGAATGCGTGTTGGGAGATTGTCCAACAATTCACGTCGGAGGGCCCATGAATTGTTTCGAGGTTATCAATGACCAGGTCGCCTCGGAGAGGTTATCGATATTTTCACCAGAGCTGGTAGTGTGTTTCGAACAAATATCTTTGTTTTGGCGGATTATTTACTGCGCATTGACTTAGGCATATGTGAGGGAGAGTCGGTGAGGACTCGAGACATAGGTTTGGGCATATAGACATTCAGGTAAGGTTCATGAAATACCAGATATGATTGTTTCCATAATATGTGCATAGGTGGGAAGTAGCAGGGTACAGGAGTACTCCTTCACTTGGGGCTTTCATTCCTTTTTGTCGAGGATCGCCCATTTCGGTGGTGCGCACGGGACGAGCGCTCACTAGAGCCACGTTTAGAAGAAAGCCGGGTTAGCCAGCACAGGTATCTTCATTATACATGTATTAAATTGTAAATTTTATTATATGTTGAATTAAAAGTAATCATAAAAATCTTGAACCATGTAATATATTTGGTTTGGGATATTTATTTTGTGATATTGATACGGGGGCCCAAGTGGCCATTATTTTACTCGCATGTGGATACAATGTATTGGTCATTGTAAACTTATTAGAACTGAGGTTTGTACCTTGGGTGAGCTCCGTCTGAAAGGGACTTTGCTTTCGATTTTAGTGAGTAGTGTCGGGTTCTGGACATTCCGCGAGTATTCAGGTGGGTTATTGGGTTGTCAGCGGACCCCGGAGTTTGGAGTCGATCCACGGCTTGGTATCGAGCTTCACAGTGCTTGATTACCTTAGGGCTCGGTGGGTGTAGAGCGTAGGTAAATGAAACCCTAAGGATTAGGGAGCAGGCTTAGGCCATGGTCATTGAGGGTATCAGAACATCACGACTTGGTATAGCTCGTCTTAGGGTTTAGGTATGTGATTACACAAGGAGTCACCGAGACAAAGATTAGAACCTTTGCATGCATGGTGTTTTATGTGTGATTAGTGTGTATAACATAGGTGATTTGTGATCACATGTGTTGTATGAATTGTGTGATTTGTATGCTTGGTAGGTAACATAGGAGAAAACATTGAACACTAGAATTTGAGAAATACTGTATATAGGTGTTAAAGAAAATTTACAGCAGGAAATGGTCTAGAATTAGAACAAAATATATATATATATATATATATATATATATATATATATATATATATATATATATATATATATATATATATATATATATATATATATATATATAATTTAAGATGAAATGGATTCAGTTTTGAACATATGAGTTGTATTTGTGAAACTCGCAGAAGATATATGATTTTTACCTGAAAGAAGGGTAAAATTTTAACTCATAAAAATTTTGAGTTGAATGAAGTACAGTGGTTTAGGCTACTGCATTTATGGAGTAGCAAGGATGCTACTGGAGATGAAAAAAAAATGATGAGAAGAAAGAAATTTTCCTAAGAGTTTTAAGTGTGTAAAAGTGGAAATAAATAAAATAAATTTTAATAAATTTATTTGATTTCTTTGAAATTGAAAATATATATATATATATATATATATATATATATATATATATATATATATATATATATATATATATATATATATATATATATATATATATACATAATATATATTAGGTGTTTTTCTAGTAAATTTGGAATGAGAGAGAAAAAAAAAAATTTGCGGGGAGGCTAAAAATTTCTGCGGAATTTTTCTAAGTGTGAGTCATAATATAGCGAGTTGTATTGTGACCACGGGGCTTGACGGGCGAGCTTGTGGGCAAGCAGGCGCCGCGACGAGGGTGCGCGGCGCGCATGGTCGGCCTGATCCTGACCACGACACGGCCCGGGGAGGCCGCGACACGGACGGCAGTAGCAGCATGCGGCCCAGCTAAGGGTGAGTGTGTCACGATCTGATGGTTGTATCATGACGGAAAGAGGGCCTGGTTGGCCCCGGGGAAGGGTGTGTCCTGATCAATCGTATTAGCCGACGGGGAGAGTAAGCTTGGCGGGGCGTGTCCGCGATCTGATCGCTTGTATCGTGACAAGAGAAAGGTTTGGTTGTTGGGCGTGTCGCGATGCAATCTTTGCGACGCGGCGGGGCGCATGTGCGATACGGCTGGCGAGGCTAGCCGCACGACGGGGATACTGCGGCGCCTCTAGGGAGGAGGGGCCACGATGCGGTCCGTGCGCCACGATCTGACCCTAGCGCGAGCCACGACAGTCCGTGCGGCGTGACTTAGGCGCGATGAGGCGCGACTTGGGTTCGAAGTGTGCTGGGTACACTCAGCCCGAGTTTGACTCGGCGCCTTTGTTACGAGTCAACTTACATTTGGGATCTTGTTCATGAACAATTTCATGAGCCAACATTCCTGGGTTAAAAAAATAATAATAAAATCAAATCAAATCAAATCAAATCTTTTAAAAATGAAATTTTCTAAAATAAAATTTTTGTTGTTAAAAATGATTTAATGTAGAATTATTGTCTTGCATTTCCTATGAATGTAAGGACATTGTGTATAAAAATATTTTTAAAGTATATGAATAGTGTCACCGAGTGCAATGATTAAGCCTTAGAATCTTTGCATTAATTTAACTTACCATTTGACATGTAGATGGTTAGTCGAGGCAGGGCGTAGAATTCGTCCATGAGTGCTGATCGGCACCACAGTTTAACCGATATAGGCTTTGGTCAATGAGGCTTTGTCTTTGGGGAATTTGTAGGTGTGCGAGTACTTTACTACTATTGCCACGGGGCTAGTCACGTGACGACCCGGAGGAATGGAATGACCTCCAAGGCATCGAGATGGGTGCTAGTCTTGGGAAGGAAGATCCATCTTCTTCCAGCCGGGAAAGAAGTAGAGAGACCTGGCACCACGGGGACCTCGAGCCAGCCCAGGAGTTATCGGGACCCGAGACGAGATGGGACGTTTAGTCGAGCGGGGCGGATTATGTGTTATTTCCTGAAACCCATTTGGATACTTTCTACGGGATTGTCCATGGAGCGGGGAGATCGAGGGTTATGGGACGCACCGGTCAAATCATCATTAAAGGCGGGTTAGGGTTACCCGGTCGAGGATGGGCGGATGGTGTGCTACCATTGCGGCCGGCCCGAGAACATATGAAGGGATTGCCCCGAGAGACGGGGATCTAAGGTTTGGGACCAGTACTTCCAGTCTGTCGTGGTGGGACGAGGGCTACAGTTTGTTCCTCCATTTTGATATGGGTAAGAGGGAACGATGTCAGTTCGAGGTGTCGCTGACATCTAGTACCGCCATTAGGCGGAGTCACGTAGGCGGGGCGGGCGTAGGTCGAAGTCGAGCATGGGATTTGCGAGGTGAGGAGTTCGATTGTGTTGGAGCAAATGACGTGTTGCCATTACACATCCCGGCCTTAGCATATGAGGGCGAGATTGTCGCAGAGCGATCTCATGAGTGCGGTGGCGTGAAGGCCGACGGACATCGCGAGTGCGTTTATACTGCGTTTGTTTCCTAATCATCATGTTCATTTGTTGCATCTTGTCTGACCGTCGGGCTTAGAAGGTTGAGGCCTTTAGAGAAGCCATGTGGATGTTCTTACTCGGATGTAGGGTGAGGTTGTGGGATAGGTCGGGATTGTGAGTTAGGATCTCCAGGGATTATGCTTTCGTGGTGAACCCCTAGGGGGATCGCATCGAGTTGGGTGTGGAGTGCGGTGACATCACGTCGGTCGGGTGTGGGTGCACTATATGGTCATTCACCACTCTTGGTGAGTGTGGGTTAAAGTTTGTCTTTGGGACTCGTCCAGTAGACACTCATAGTTCAAATCAGGAAATGAAGAGAAATAAATGTATGTTAGTAGCTTGAAGGTCGTTAATCCCCTAAGGTGAGAAGCACAGGTTAGGGTGAAGGAGACCGCGGTAGTATCCCAAAGGTCTGTGTGGGTGTAAGGGCAGGGAGATATCGAATTTCTATGGGTGCATAGGGCAGGAGCTACGAGTGCAATGTGGGTCTTGAGGCCGTGGAGAAATCCGAAATTTACGTGTGGGTGTAGGGCAGGAGAGAACACAGAATTTACGTGGGTGTAAGGACTGTGGAGTAAAAATTTGTGTGGGTGTAAGAGACCCATGGAGATCATCAAAAATTTCTATGTGGATGTAGAGGCTCGATGTAGTAGAAAGTTCTGTTGAGGATGAAACAGGTCATGGTTATCACGTGTTAGACTTGGGAGTTGGTGATAGAATTAAAGTGACTTCAGAACACATGGTCATGGTTATCACGTAGACTTAGAGTTGAGTTATAAGTCGGGGTGACTCGAGATTTAGCTTGCAGTCATGGTTATCACGTAGACTTAGAGTTGAGTGATAGAAGTTGGAGTGACTTCGAAATTTGGATACCCGTTTAGAAATTACATTGGGTGTTGGTGGTAAGCAAGGGCTCGGTATGGATGTCAATTCATGACATAGGTTAAGTTGACGGTCCATTGGTTAACCATTGATTGCTGACAACAGGAAGGTTAGCGTTTACACACCAAGCGGGGGATTGTGTAGGTTATATCACAGTGGTTGGATCTGATATGGGTGATAGTGGACTACAACAGAAGTCGGCACATTTTTTAATCGTGCGGATGACCTTTACATTGGAGAGATGCAATCGTTGCCGCATTCGAGATTGGTCGGGCTACATGGAGATGTAGTATCCATAATGTCGGATGAGACCAGGAGTTTACGGCGCACTTTTGAAGAGTTTCCAAAGGCTGTAGGCTTGTGTGACTGACCATGAAGTGAGGCTTTCACCTGAGACGGATGTGGAGTCGATCATAGAGGACTATACAAGTGTTAGAGTGTGACTCCCACATTCGGAGTCGGCCCGAATGGCGGATCCCGAGACGTCCAGGAGTCTTGCAGACTATATCTTCTTCTTTGGGACTCTCATTGTAGTTAACTCTCGGAGGCGGGCTTGTACTGTGGTTATACAGACAATTTATAATAATAACAAAATCATTTTCATATATAGGGACTACCTTTGGTGGTGTTCCTCGACATCCATATACATACTCTGGTCCCATTTACTTAACCATGTACAATTTTTTTTTTTTCTATACAAATCCTTCGGTCGGCAGGCAGTCTGGTGAGCACATCTACAGGGTGAAACTTACTCTGCGATATGGGATGTTATGTCCTTTATCCTTGTCTTACCTTACGTACCTACACCCAGTTGAACACGGAGTGCTAAACTGCAGCTTAGTGAGACATAAGCTTGGACAACCATAATGGTGGTATCTAGGCTTGCCGCCGTATATCATATATCTATACAATTTCATATAACTTTTGATTACTTATCATCTTTGCCTTCCTGTGCATGTCACATGTTCTCTGTCTTCTTATAACTTCCTATCTATACTTTATTTATTTGTGTGTGCTTGTCATCTTTTCACCTCTATCGATTATGCTCAACATCATTTCTATCATGTGTTCCTAGTAATGACCGCCTTGATGTAAAATGGGCCACTATGTCCTTGAAATTACTTGCGTAGCCCCAGTAATATAGTGTACTTAAAGTACGGATATCGATCCAGGAAAGGTAGATTAAACTACAGAGGTTACCTTTTCGAGGACAATATCTGAGATAAATGATTCTAGGTAAAATTTAAAATAAGAGCTACTTGACTAAGCTATTGATTCTAGTGAGATAATGGTGCTGTAGCCTAGGGTTAAATCTCCCTATCTGTTCAATGGATTACTTTTCTAAAGATGTTGTTATTCAATATATTTTGTAATATGTCAATGGCGAGAGTGATCTTGCCTCGAGATCATCTCTCTTAGAATTATCTCTTTATCATAATGAATAGAATCGAATTACTCTCTACCTCTCGACTCGAGTGTTAGAAATGGCAAATGTTCACAACTGAAATGCCACCTTCGGGTTGGAATATCTCTATTGCAGGTATTCGCTCTCTACGGATCCAGACCCTCATCTCTGATCTCGGATCTCCGGTGCGATTATGCTAACATTGGCGAGACATTAACATATAATTGAGGGGGAATGCGGGTATAGAGTAGATGCTTAAATAGAATTAATACTTAATTTGAATAACATGAAGATCAAACTTTAATCCATTGTATGTGAGGGGTTGATGTAGCCTAGAGATCTAGGAACATCATCGAGAAGGATCAAATGTCTAGTATTAAAACATCATCATATTACCGAGAATAATATCTAACTATGAGGAAGCGGTCAAATCCGTTACTTCTCAAGTCTCTGTCGATCATGCGGAATTCCGTGCCTTTCCTCGTCGCGTCTCCCGATACCTAATTTACGAACCATTCGTCCTTTAAAATGATGAAGGTCGCGGATTTTCGGTGGCGTCGCGGCGTGGTGACGTCGCTGACGGTAATTGGCCGTCTCAGCGACGTGGTGACGTCGCGGCGTGGTTAACTGTCGCTGACGTGGTGGCGTCGCTGGCGTGACGATCACTTCGCTTGCCTTTCCTCATTGTTCCAAAGCGCTTCCAAGGCTGCTCCTTACGCTCCAATGGACACCAGTAATACACACGGACACAGTAGGGATCTAGCCACAACTAAAATTATTATAAAATAAATGTAGAAAATGTGAGACAAGCGGAGTGTAAGATGAATTTTAGGCACTCATCTACCTAGCATGTCCATCTAGTCATTTAAATTATATCTATCATATATTCATATATTATATGACTTTCCTTCTGGTTACAGAGCTATATCATTTGTTATGTTCTATTTCAGTCTTGTTATCATGTATAATTTCATATCTTTGTATTCATATCTTTGAAATTTCATGTACTATTTTCATATACTGTTTTTCTGTTATACTTTTCATATTACTTTCTCTTTCATGTACTGTACTTGTTTGTATACTTTTCGTGTCATTGACACTTTGCTTCTTAATATATATTAATATACTATCATCGCATAGCAGTCTTTATGCTTCTCATATCTGTCATATATTCTCTTCATTTCATTTGTTTTTTGTTTTTCATGCATAAACCTTAGACGGATACAGGATGCTTCACATTTGTACCTGAAGAGTCGCTGGACTGTACCCAGAAAGTCTTTATATATCACCCAGAAAATTATCATCAGCTGTCGCGAGACGGTGACCACAATAGAATAATATTATGCAGAGGTATCATGCTATGCGGGGCCAGACCTGTACGAATATTATACGAAGGTATAAATCTTGTATGAGACCAGTAACCATCCATGAGGCAGCCCCTTGGTGACCCTTCCCGGGGCCACAGTCAAACGGGATCTATGTCATCGACCCAAACGGGACTCGATATACGTGTCTTTATCTTTGCGGCAAGCTGTATCTTCCCTATGGGCATGCACATCTATCCCTCTACCGGGTTAAGCGAACAATCAATGTTATTACATTTTACGTACATATTTCATAAAAGCATGATTAACTATTGTTATCATGATTGCTTATCAATATATACCATCATTTTTAGTTTGCATTCGTTTCTCATATCTGGCTTCATAACCCGGTTCTCATATTTCTACATAATACATACATATCATCATATATATACATTCTATATCACATTTCGTTCATGTTTTGCTTCTTTCATATTCCATCTCTTCACTCTTATTCCTTATCATATTTCTATCATATATTTGCATATAGCATTTGCATATAACTATCGTAGTGCATGCATTTATAAATTCTTATATTCATACATGTATCATTGTTATGCAGGTACCCATTCACAGTAACATCTTATATCTTCATATTCTTTATTAGTCTATCTTATCTTTATGACATATACCTATACATTTCTATACTTGTACGTTTTACTTGTCTTTGTCAATTTATTTATCTCCTAGGAGTCGCGGAGACATAGACTTCTTCAATACCCATAGTGCCTTCATGTTCAAACTATTTATCTTTTATCTTTTCTTCTATATTCCTTTGCTTACCATGTATTCCAATTGACTTTACCATATTAAATCTACTTATGTTCTTATTTCTTGCTGCCTTATCTACTTACTGTTTCCTTATCTCTGGACCTAATATAGGTTTCACTTTTATCATACTAAGGTATGGCTGTATTCTTGACTCAATGGGCTTTCCATAGAGTCTAGAACACCCCAGATCGGAGTTCGACGAAGGAGATGTGACAGCCAGAAGTTAGGTCATGCGTAGTCAACCTTGACGTGTTGGCCTGGAATTATGAGCTGGGAATGACCTCAGTAAACTTGGTCTATCACGCTCTGACATCTACTAGCTAATCAGGCATATGGACATATTCATGACTCAAAGGGCTTTCCATAGAGTTCAAGAACACTTTCGAATCGGAGTTCAAGCACAGAGATATGACCTTAGAAGTTGGAGGTCATGCGTGATCAGTCTTGACGAGGCGGCTTTGGGTGATGAGCTGCACTGAAGTGATGAGCTCAGTATAACACCTCAGTCTGACATCTAATATCTTTCTCAGGCATATGGATGGATTCTTGACTCAATGGGCTTTCCATAGAGTCCAAGAACACCCAAATCGGATTCAAGCAGAAAGAGATATGACCTTAGAAGTTGAAGGTCATGTACGGTCGATCTTGACAAGTGCCTGGTGACAGGCTGCACTGGAAGTGATGAGCTCAGTATAACACCTCGGTCTGACATCTAATATCTTCACTAAGCATATGGATTAGTTCTTGACTCAATGGGCTTTCCATGAGTCCAGAACACAAAATCGGAGTTCAAGCAGGAGATGTGACCTTAGAGTTGGAGGTCATGCGCGGTCGGTCTTGACAGAGGCGACCTGGGTGACAGAGCTGCACTGAAGTGACAAACAAGGTGTAACCTCAGTCTGAGATCTAATATCTTTCTCAGGCATATGGATGGATTCTTGACTCAATGGAAGCTCAGCGAATATAGAGCACAGACATAGTTAAAGCAGGGAGTGTTTCTTTGGGGTGAGGTGACATGCGTCGGTCTTGACAGGCGACACGGGTGACGAGCTGCACTGAAGTGACGAGCTTGGTCTGACATCTAATATCTTTCTCAGGCATATGGATGGATTCTTGACTCAATGGCTTTCCATAGGTCGAGAACCGCAAATCGGAGTTCAAGCGAAGAGATATGACCAGAGTTGGAGGTCATGTGCGATCGATCTTGACGAAGTGCGACTGGGTGACGAGCTGCACTGAGTGATGAGCTCAGTCCTAACACCTCAGTCGACATCTAATATCTTTTCCAGGCATATGGATGGATTCTTGACTCAATGGGCTTTCCGCCAGGTCAGAACGCCTAAATCGGAGTTCAAGCGAAGGAGATGTGACCTTGAGTTGGAGGTCATGCTGCGGTCGATCTTGACGGTGACACGGGCGGCGGTACGCAGCTGAGTGACGAGCTGGCTCACGGGACGAGCTAAGCTCTTGAGGATGAGCTAAGCTCTTCATGACGAGTTAAGCTCTGCATGACGAGTTGAAGCTGCGCATGGCCGATTTGGAAGCTGCATGCGAGTCTGCTGACCTCTTGTTGGCGACCTCTATGGGCTGACCCTTCGCCCGGGTTTGGTATTGAGTAAAAGACCATAACTTGGTCTCTGATGGTCAATTGAGAAATTTAAAAGCCTAACATCAAGTTTACGAGGCGTAGCTACAATTTCCCAAGAAGAACTTACTTCCAAATCTCTTTATTTCGGCCCAAAACCCGTTCTAGATGCGGCTAGTTGACCACTAAGCTGGGCCCGACTAACGTAGATTGCGAGCTGATCTATTAAAAGGACCATAACGATGCACAGAGTCCAAATCAAAAATTCAAGAGCCTATCATCAAGTTAATTGATGTGGCTACAAATTATCAAAAGGACTTACTTCCATATTCCCTTTATTTCTGACCTAAAAACTTGTTCTAAAGTCAGGCTACTGCATATGATCAAACATAAGGAATTTTCTTAGTTGACACATAGCTAGACCTTTCCTAAAACACATATCTAGGATCCTTGAGCTCTTCTCAACTCCAACCCTGCAAGAAGTAAGGTTTAGGAGTTTGACCCTCTTCTCATTATATTTGTAATGTATGTCGATGGCGAGGTGATCTTGCTGAGATATCCTCTCTCGGGTATATCCCACTTTATCTAGTGAATAGAATCAGTATTTCTCTATCTCGGCTCTCGGTATTGAAATGCTTAAATGTTCTAACCCCAAATGCCACCTTCCAGGTTCGGAATATCTCTATTTACGAATCGGCTAAAGGCTACTCTACCTGATCTGAATGCCCTCATCTCTCGAATCTGGATCTCGGTCTGATTATACTAACATTGGCGAGACATTAACCTTATAATTGAAATGCAGGTATAGAGTAGATGTGACAAATTAATAACAACTGAATAACATGAAAGATCAAACTTTAATCCATTGTATGTGACAGGGGTTGATGTAACCCTAGAAAGAGATTTAGAACATCATCAGAGAAAGGATCAAACTGTCTAGTATTAAAAACATCATCATATTACCCAGATATGTCTAACTATTAGAAGCGGTCCAAATCCAGAATTACTTTATCAAGTCTCTGTCGATCTGCTCTGAATGGTTGCACTTTCCTCTTAAACCTCCAGATACCGCAATTCACAGGTCATTCAATCCTTTAAAATGGTGAGGTGCAGTTTATTTGACGATCGCGTGGTGGCGTCGCAGCGTAACGGTCACTTCATACTGCTCTCATTGTTCCAAGCGCTTCCCAGCTGCCATACGCTCAGTGGGCACATGACCCGCGGGGACCTAACGTCGGGGATCTGTACAAGCGCAAATTATTATAAAATAAATGTGAAAATGACGAGGCGTATGAGTGTAAGATGATGTTTAGGCACTCATCACCCCAAACTTAGATTCTTGCTTGTCCTCAAGGCGAGCTCTAGGCAGACACACACACCCGACATAATGTAACTAACACTAAGGCAGTGATGCACATCTTTGAAAAATAGGGGATCAATTTGGTGACTCACATACCTTTATTTTACTCGATGTTCGGTGAAGGCATCTGGATATTTGACTTTCGGTAAATTGGTTGAATGGTGACTGACAATCACTTATTCATGGTGTTGATGGCCTTTCCAAAACTATGTGCTTATAAGTAGAATGACCTCGGAATATGCTGGTTGATACTTTGAGCTTGGCTCAGCTGCGCCTATTAGGAAGAAGCCTAACTAGGAAAGGATAGGCAGCACCCATTTATTCATGTCCTCATACTTCGAAATTTCCTCGTACACAAACAAAATGGAAGACCTGAGTGCGAGGGTTTAAGTAAAGTGTTCTATTAGCGAGGATCCATTGGTGACTCCACACAGTTGGATCTTAAGGCACCAGGGCATTCAATTCCTTACAAACTTCACCCAGAGACATAATGGCTCAAGGCCTCAGGTTGTAGATGATCCATCTTACATGCGTGCGGGCGATTGAGTGATCAATCTGTGATTTAAACCAGGCATTGACTGATGAAGCCCTGTTGTACAGGATTTGGTGGATGATCAAACATTCTATCCACATATACTCATTTTATCATATTTCTTTCACTTTTCTCTTTTCTATTTGTTTTATATTCTCTCATTTGGGCTTGTGGCAAATCCTCACTGATTAATTGTCCCATATCAAATGGTTCGAATCTCCCTAGGTTGATCGAACTTTAGTAGTTAGTTAAGCACTATGCATACTCGAAAGTCAGTGTGTGAGTGTGATAGGGTTTTGAGGCTGGTTTTCTTGTTACGGAATTGATTCGCTAGCCCTTAATATTAATGCTTCATTCACAAGGCATCTCAAGCAAATGTAGCCATTTGAACAAGTTTATAGTAGACTCAATCAAAATTGATCCTCGATATCCAAAATGGCACACATGTATCTGATCACTACCATGCAAAATGTCACCAAAACACCTTAGACAACTAACACATGACTCATTAACATGAAAGTGTGATGTAAAACAAACTAAACTAAACCTAAACACCACCAATAAGCTGCATGCAATACTAAAAACAAAACCTGACTAATATGCGAGACAAGCCCAAAATCGCATACCTACAGATCGAAACAACGATAAGCAAAGAACAAAACATAGTACCTAAACAAAGGCAAAAAACACTTAGTACCATAAAGACGAAACATAGTACCACATCAAACATCCCCAGACAAAATATCGTGTCATATTTGGTAGATAAGCAAATAGAGAGGAAGGGGACTCCTGAAGATGGCTGCGGTGGAGGTGGGAGGCGGTGGAAGGAACCGGGAGGTGGGTGTTTGGGCTGCATGAGCCTGCTTCTTCTTGTAGAATGATGGCTGATTGGCGGGGCCCATGTGTCGGCCTGTGGCGCCTCCGTATCACAGGTATGAGGACTGGGTGTCTGGGTCTAGTCCCATAGTAATGTCAAGCTGTTTCGGTGGTGGGAGCAGGGTCCTCAGATCACGGGGGAAGGAGGAGGAGAAACGACCGCTGAGACCCCGGCTGAGGTGATGTGGTGGAGTGGGTGGGACGAGGATGTGGTGGTGGAGGTGGGTGAGGGCCTATGTCATCCCTGTGTCGCCTAGAATCCAAAGCGAGCCCGATAATCGGAAGCTCGTCTCGTCCCGAGGGCTCGGCCCGAGTCAGACCTCAGTCATGGCACACTGTGTGTGTCCCACTGACCGATATGGCCTTAACGGATGAAGCCAGCCTCATCATTGCCAAGAGGGCACTCCCACTTGTTTGCACAAGCCAAAGATCGTAAAGGGGTGCCCTGTGCCCATTTTCGCTGGGTCCCGCTATGGAGGACCGTGATCCTATAACCTCGCCCAACATCGAATGGTATATCCCGGATGACGGGCGGCCGGTTGTGGAACGCCTCGGGTCACACCACACACATTCGCCACGGATAAGACGCTAAGTGATGAAGTGATGCCAAACCTCGGGAACGTAGCCAAATGCTCGGGCTCAAATCAATCGCACGGCCCGCACCGGGCCGGGATCCCTCCACTCACCCCGCTCGTCAATACTGGATGACCTCGTGGTAGCCTGATGCTCGCGGAGCCGATAAAAGGTCCCTACGCGATCGCTCTAGGCCATAGAAGCATGATCGAACGCACAAGTCGCATCACGCCCCGCACTGACTTTCGGTGACACGGGAAGCGAGGTCGGGCGTGAAAATTCCTCGTGACACGCCATCGCCGGGACGAGGGGTCATAAAGCACGCCACCCCTTAGCCTCGATAAGCCTTTTCAAGAAATCATCTGGGGCGATGAAACCCCTTCTTAATGAACGAAGTGCTTGCAATGGTGCCAACCGCCTACGCACTCATGTTTGCAAACCGCGAGGCATCGAATGCGGGAGTCGGGACCTCGCTGGCCTACCCGTCAAGTGCAGCAACTTCTGGGCCTCTGCCGACATATCACCCAGAACACGTGCAGTGGCCCCAAAGTGGGCACCTATTGACTTGACAAAACACAAACACCCAATGTGCTAGAAAAACTAACTAAGACTCAAGACTCAAATTCCTAACTCAAGACTCAAGACCCTACTCTAGACCTAAAAATACTCTAATGAACACTTATAAGCCCACGAAACCACCCTGGAGTACAAAGGTACCCTAGAATGCGACCCACAAGCTAGAACCGAGCACAGTGGGGAAATGCCACAATGATCCGGAACCAGGGGAAGAGGGTGGCTCGTAGGAACACAATGGTGGTCGGAGAACAATGTCAGGACCTCCGACCAGTGTGAACAGTTCCGACAAACCGCGAGGGCACGGTGCTCGTGACGCCTAGGGTTTCGATTCGGGGTGTGAGGTGAAAAGCCAAAAATGAACCGCTCGCTTAAACAGGTGACGCCGCGACGCGTGGGTCACCGCCGCGACGCGACGTAGAGCTTCACTGTGCAACGCCGCGAATGGAGTGATGACGCCGCGACGCACAGAGGCGGCTTCTCAGGTAACCATCGCCGCGACGCGGGAAAGACACGCCGCGACGCGGGCGTAGAGGTGCGCCAAATTGACGCCGCGACGTGAAAACACACGCCGCGTCGCGATTGCAGGGTATTAATTTGACGCCGCGACGCGGAAATACACGCCGACGCGGAAAATACACGCCGCGACGCGACGTAGGTAGACTGATGTCGCGGACGCGGAAAAACACACGCCGCGATTACGGCAAGAGGGGTGTTAATTTGACGCCGACGCGGAAAATACACGTCATGACGCGGACAGAGGAAAAATTCGAGCATTTTTAAGATTTCATGAACCTCAACCCCCTCTCAGACTTCAGACTCTACGAGCTTCAGAATGCGTAGCTGGAACGAATCCTCCCCGACCGCATCCGCGCATCCCGGGAAGTAAAACAAACAAACCGAAATACCAATCACAAATAAAGCTAGAAACCTAAAATCGTTAAAATAAACAATAGAACTCTGAGCCAAACAAAGGGAAAGTTTAAGAACACTCGTTGCTCTGAAGCGCTTATGTTTAATGTCGTTAGCTCGACGACCCTGAATCTCAATGTGTTCAGGAACCCAAACTCATGTGATAGA
The DNA here is from genome assembly GCA_016808115.1 of Tetrastigma voinierianum. Taxonomy (NCBI): domain Eukaryota; kingdom Viridiplantae; phylum Streptophyta; class Magnoliopsida; order Vitales; family Vitaceae; genus Tetrastigma; species Tetrastigma voinierianum. The sequence goes on along the minus strand of JAEQBH010002159.1, from coordinate 144,911 downwards.
TGACTACACTTCGCTCAAGAATCAAAGGAATGATTTTCTTGTCGCAAGAACCCATTTCCATAGTACCTATTTCAAGCGCTGCGGCTTACTACGAATGTGCCTTTCTCAGGATGTGAAACTTCTGCCCCACCATATGAAAAGACCTTTGTTACCGTGAAAGGCCCTGACCATCGAGACTTCAATTTCCCCGGAAAAAGCTTTAAGCGAGAATTGAATAGAAGGACTTGTTGTCCAGTCGTGAACTCCTTTCTAGTGATGTGTTTGTCATGCTAAGCTTTAGTCTTTTCCTTTATAGATGCTACAAGCCATATGTCGCTTTTAACTCATCTAGCCTACCGAGTTGAGTAGTCTTTTTCACTAGCCCAATGTACTATCCATGTTTAGTCGTCGAAAGTGGTCCAATACTCGATGTCTAATTCCACCGAAGATGACAAGCTTTATTTCCATACACGAGTCCTGAACCCGAGACATGGCCCAAAGGAGTTTTAAATAAGCAGGCGGTATGCCCAGAGCGCATCGCTCATCTTTTAATACCAATCTTTCCCGGAGTCATGACCGCCTTCTCGAGAATGTACTTTGATTTCGGGCCGATACCCGTCGCTCCGCTTGAGTCAGGTGATATGCAAGAGATGTCGATGCATGCACTCCCATACTTTTGCAACACCTTATCAATTACCTTATTGCAAAAATGGGTACCATTATCTGTGATTAAAGCTCGAGGAGTTCCAAAACGTGAGAATATATCATTGCCAAGCAGAAGTGAGCCACAACCTCGCATCATCGGGTGCGTTGTAGGAACTGCTTCCACCCACTTCGAGACATACTTCATCGCAACAAATGCACAAGTTGTCAGACGATGCAGAAATGGTCCCATGAAATCGATCCCATAAATCAAACAACTCTACCTCCAAGATGGGATGGCTGGTGGCTCGTCCTTTTCTAGAGATGTTCCCCATTCGCTGACATTTGTCACAAGTGGAAACGACCGGGTGAGCATCTTTAAATAAGGGAAGCCAATAAACCGATCAGAACTCGTCTGCTTCCGTCACCAAAGTGTCCACCACACTAGCAGTGTGACAATGGTTCGTAATACTATGCATTTCATCTCTGTACACATCTCCTTATCACCCGACAAGACAAGGTTCAGAAGAATTCGGCTCTTCCCAATAGTGGGGCCATGGCATAAAGGAAAACCGCTCCTTCTGATAGTTAAACCCGGGGATCACTGCCACCAAATAGTTCACATAATCTCGCAAACCAGTAACCGCTCGTCTCAATAGCAAAGTTTCGTCTGGAAATTGGCCATTCACCGAACATCATCTCTCGCCCCTTCCAGCCGCGAAGATGGTCGCCATTAGATTTTCAAAGGCTCTTTCTTTGGCCCTGATTTCTACGTCTAATTCTTGCAACAATAGACTCCACCAATCACCTGGGTTTTACATCTTCGTCATCAAGTACTTAATACCGAATGATTAGTATGCACCACGACTTTGTCACAATCAAATATGGCCTAAATTATCGGGTTACAAAACAATAGCCAATAGTTCTTTCTCTCAGAAGTAAGATAATTCAAATAGCATCATTCAGTGGTTCTACTAGCATAGTAGATCACTTGAAAATTTTCTCCTGCTTTCGCCTAGTAATCGCCCCAATCGCGGTCATCAAGGCCACAAGTTCAAAGGGGTACGACTAATCTAAATACACAACAATAGGAGCATAGATCAACTTGTCCTTCAACACTGAGAACGCATGCAAACATTGGGGATCAAACTCAAATGGGATTCCTCGACTAGAAGGTTAGATAACTGCCATAACTGTGAGAAATCCTCGATGAACCGCCTATAAAAATCCAAATGTGTCCTAGAAAACTGCAATCCCCTTTACCGAAGAGGGTGGAGGTAACTTTTCAATTGCTTCAATCTTCGCTCTATCTACCTCTATTCCCCTTGCTGAGATCCGATGTCCAAGGACAATACCCTCTTGTACCATGAAATGGCACTTTTCCCAATTGAGTACTAAATTGGTCTCTTCACATCTTGCAAGCACAGCTCTCAAATTTTTTAGACAATTGTCAAATGAATTTCCCATTACTAAGAAATCGTCCATGAAGATTTCAATCGTCTTCTCCCACATGTCTGAGAATATGGCCATCATGCATCGCCGAAGGTACCCTGCACAATCTGTAGGCATCCGCCTGAATATCACCATATGACAAGTGAATGTCAGTTTTCCTGATCTTCGTGAGCTATGGCAATTTGATTGTAACCTGAGTATCCGTCGAGAAAGCAATAAGATTCATAACCAAATTTAATCGATCGAGCATCCGATCTAGAAACCAAGAATGGAAAGTGATCTTTCGAGTGGCCTTGTTCAAATCCTCCGATAATCAATAATACAAATTCCTCCACCCAGAATCGTCTGCATCTAAGAAGAAGATGTTGCTTTCAAATTCCGATGACAGCTTGTTTCTCTCCCTTCGTCTACACTACCCGAATCAATGATCCATTAATCGTCTCGAAACGGGTAACCACCGTTGTTCAGCCATTTTAAACCTCTTTCTCGACTACTTCCTTCATCAAGCCAAGTTTAACCTCCTTACGCGTCAGACCAAGGTTTATGCCCATTTTCAAGAAAATACGATGCATGCACACAGAAGGACTTAATCCCTTTGCATCGCCTAGAGACCATCCGAAAGTGCATGTTTGCGATCCTCGGGCGACCTCAATAACTTCTCTTCCTCTATGCAACCAAAGATGCTGATAATCACGGTAGCGATTCTACCCCAAGGTATGCATTAAATTTCAAACGACTAGGTAGAGGTTTTTGCTCCATCTCAGGGTTGCTCAATCGATGGGATCTGCTGCTTTAACCTTCGCCTGTAGGTTCAAGTATCATTTATCATGGTCCGAAAGAGCCCATCCATTTAACATATTCTTCTCGCCTCACCACCAGCCCCTAAGTTCATTCTCTGGCCAGCTAGTCTCCAAAGGGTCAAGAAGACCAATTTGGCTGTGACACTATAGCCCCCTACCATGCCTGCTTATGAAGCAAGTATCACTTTCTCGTCGGTGTCTCACCGTCAATACGTTGAACTTACTCTCTTCTTGTACCTCGCTCAGTCGCCGTACATCAATCATCGTCGCTGCTAGAAAAGGTCTTCCCAAGATTATCTAGATTTCTTTATCTTCCCTCCATGTCTAAACAATGAAATCATTGAAAGATAAACTTGTCTAATCTTTAACTAGACACATCTTCATTATCCTCCTGATGTTTCAAAGATCTGTCCGCAGTCGAAGAGTGACCGGTATCGGGCGAGCCTCTAATCCCAAACGCTTAAAACGGGTAAGGGCATAAGATTAACGCCGGCACCCAAATCACATAGTGCTCTCTCAAAATAGCATTTCCAATCGTGCACTGATGTTGAAACCGGCCTGATCCTCGAGCTTCGCGTAGCTTCCTCAAGGATGGCACGTATCTCTGCTAAGTTCACCGCCTCGTCGCCTAATCTTCTCTTCGAGACAAGATGTCTTTCATGAATTTACATAACTGTGCATTTCGCTTGTGGCACGAAGAATGGGATGTTTATGCGCTTTTGAAAAACATCCATGAATTTAGCACCGCTTATCCAGCTTTTATGTTTCGAGACGCCGCTGATAAGGAACCTGGTATGCCGGCCTTTACTCAATAAGCCCTCGCCGACCGCTTCTCCCGGGCCGTTCCTTAATTAGACACCGACTGGCGCCGATTACATCATTTCTACCTCTTCAGAATAGGTTTCTCGTCTCCAAGTCTTTACCGCTTCGCCAGAATCGCTTGACACGCTTCATTTCCTTCTCGCCTGGGTTTACTCAGCTCGCTTCTAGCGATCCCTGGCTGTCTTTCCGTCAAGAAGTTCGCTTACTCTGGCCTTACCTGCGTTCTAAACTTCTCACCAGGCCGCTTGATCGCTTAACTCGGTTGTTGGTCGTCGCATGTTTGCTTTGAATCTCATTCATAAAAGCGAATGAGAAGTTAACATCCGTGCAAGAGCTCGTCTAAATCCAACTTCTTCCTCGAGTGTTTCACTAGTCTACCATCATGTATTTGCCTCGATTGCTCCGCCATCCATACCCTTGGTTGTTTTGATTATCTCCGGTTCTGATCATATGCCACCCGTCCCGACCTCGATTCCGTAGTTGTTACCCCATATGGTCCTCGTCGGCCGTGATCGGACATTCCGATTAAACCCCATTAACGCATCGGGCTTCGCTTCTACCGTAGGTTTATCGATCGACATTCCGCTACTGCCAGGTCGCCCTCCACAAAATTCACATATTCCCATGGATTAGATTGTATGGCTGCTCAAGTGCCTCTTTGTCGCCTATTCAACTCGCTTAGCTAGTCGCGCTACATGATTCACCAAAGTTGTTATGACCCCACATTCGTGCCACTTACCGCACTCACCGGGTGTACCTCTTCTCTCTGTGCCACCGAGCTCAGGTCAGCTGGGTAGCCGCCTTCTAAGATCTCATAAAGCCGGGTCTGTGGTTTTCTTCATCGTTGCTCCAATGAGGCATCTATCATTGTTCCTGAAAGCACGTGACAGGTGTGGATGCACACTTTGTTAATAGAGGACACTTCCGCAATAATTATGAAAACTGGTCCCATGCCTCTCAGTTCTCTCTGCAACTAAACGTATTGATCTCTTGCACAAGTTGTGCAATTCTTCAAGGTGGAAAGAACTTGGTCGTAAACTGCGACCAAATCGTTCCATGTAGTAATGGAATCTGGTGGCTGACTGGTTAGCTAATGTTTGGCTCTATCCCCGAGTGAAAGTGGGAACAACCGTAATCTTAGAGTTTCCGAATCTGGCCAGATTCGATGGTATCGCAAACTTCGAGGAAGCTACCAAATGCATGTTCGATTCTCACGGGTGGGCCCATGAACAAGATGTCTTCAAGACCAGATCGCGGACCCGACTTCAATTCGAAATTGCTCGCTTGAATCTAAGGGTCGCCTTATCACCGTCTAACAACTCGTTGTGTAAACGAACTAATCTAATAGCATGTAAGGATCGCCCGTCGATAAAATGGCTCCGCGCTGATTCCTTCCGTGATTCCCATTTCGCTTTCAGGGTTCGGCTTGTTCAACGCCAAAATCTGCTCTTCAAAGGTTTTCCATGACTATCGGGTTCTAGTCCGTTCGCTCTCTCGCTCTCGCCGCAACTGCGCGTAAGTCTTTCGCTCAGATCACACAGTGTGTCGATTAATCTGATTTTCACGTCGCATGTAAAATTTCACCGAAACCCGCATCGCAATAACAACACACGAACTAACAAAACCAAATTACCAACACTTGTAAAAATAACAAAAGTAACGAAAAAAAAAAATTCAGAATACTATCTATGTGCTCACTTCTCTATATCAATTTAATCCTTTTCCTAAGAACTGCCAAAAACTCGACAGTCGAAACGCGTTGTGTAAAATGAATGCCTATGTGCTAAGTGCAAGCCGTAGTCTTGGCACATAAAGGTACTCAAGTACCTGACATCAACTACGTGAAATATGAATCGACCACGTATGCTCGCTTCGCATTAACATCCGAATAAACGATTCTAGTGGGTAAAATTTAAATAAGGAACCGCAACTAAGCTTACTGATTCTAGTTAATTAATAGTCGCCAGGTTAAATCTCCCCTATCAATGCTCAATGGATTACTTTTCTAAAGATATCATATTCAATATATTTGTAATATGTCATGGCGAGGAGATCTTGCCATGAGATATCCTCTCTCGAGGTATATCCGCCTATCTCGTGAATAGAATCGAGTATATCTCTATCTCGACTCCCAGATTCGAAATGCTTAAATGTTCTAACTCTAAATGCCACCTTCTTCACCGACATCCTATTTCACCGACCGGCTAAAGGCTACTCTTACCTGCATCCTGAATACCCTCATCTCTCGAATCTCTGATCTCCAAAGGCGATTATGCTAACATTGGCCGTACATTAACATATAATTGAAATGCGTAAAGAGTAGATGTGACAAATTAATAACAATCTAATAACATGAAAGATCAAACTTAACTATCAGATGACAGGCTGATGTAACCCTAGAAAGAGATCTAGAACATCATCAGAGAAAGGATCAAACTGTCTAGTATTAAAAACATCATCATATTACCCAAGAATAATATCTAACTATTAGAAACGGCCCAAATCCCGGAAAGTACCTCCAAGTCTCTCGCCGACCGCTTCTCGAATTCGTGCCTTCCTCGCATCACTCGGAGCACCCCAATTTATGAGTCATTCAGTCCTTTAAATGATGAGGTGCAGATTCGGTCGACGTCATGACGGTGATGTCGCGACGCAGGACGTCAGCGACGCATGACGTCATGACGCTGGTGGTGTCACACGCAGGACGCCACGACGTGACAACACTTCCTCGCTCGCCCTCATTGTTCCAAAACCGCTTCCAAAAAGTCGCCCTACGCCCAATGAACCCAGAATCACACCGTACACAAAATCGTGTGGATCTAGCCACAAAACTATAAAATTATTATAAAATAAATGCGAAAACGACGAACCGATCATGTGAGCGTAAGATGAGTGTTTGTGCACTCATCACCTAGCATGTTCCATCTCAATATTTAGGTATGTCTATCATATATTCATATCGTATATGACTTCTGTGGTTATAGACTATATCATTTGTTATGCTCTATTTCCGTGTAATCGTTATCATGTACCAATTTCATATGTCGTATTCATGTACTGCTTGGCGTACTATTTTCATATAATCGTTTTCCCGCTATACCCTTTTCATATTACTTTCTCTTTCATGTACCGTACTTGTTTGTATACTTTTCGTGTCATCGACACTTTGCTTCGTACTTGTAATCGTATATCATCAATGATAAGAAATAGCTTACGCTTCTCATAACTGGGCTATATATTCTCTTCATTTCATTTCCGCTTTTGTTTTTCATGCCCGCTAAACCTTAGAAGCGGATACTGGGATTAACCGTTTGCACCAAGGTACCGTTTGCACTCCAAAGGTACCGTATATACCCGGGCTGGTATCATCACTACAGACAAGGACTCATGCCCGAATAATATTATGTCTGAAGGTATCATCACCGCACGAGACAGCTGACCTACGCTCCGGGTCATCAATATTATAATTCAAGGTATCATCACCGTATGAGACAAGAACTATCCACGAGGGCCCGACAATACTGTGTGACCCTTTCGGCCACCTGATCCAAACGGGATCTATGTCATCGACCCAAACGGGGCCTCGATATATGTTTCTTTATGCTGCAGAATCGTATCTTCCCTATAGGCATGCCTATCTATCCCTCTACCAGGTTCTAAGCAAACAATCAATGTTATTACATTTTCTGTACATATTTCATAAGCATGATTAACTATTGTTATCATGATTGCTTATGCAATATATACCATCATTACTTTAGTTTGCATTCGTTCTCATATCTATAGCTTCATATTATGCTCTCATATTTCTATAATACATACATATCTCATATATGTCTATTCTATATCACATTTCGCTCATGTTTAGCTTACTCATATTCCATCTCTTCACTTCAGATTCATATCATATTCTATCATATATTTGCATATAGCATTTGCATATAACCTATCATCGTGCATGCATTTACTCATTCTTATATTCATACATGCTTATCATTCGTGTACAGGTACCCATTCCTGGTAACATCTTATATCTTCATATTCTTTATTAGTCTATCTTATCTTAAGTGACATATACCTATACATTTCTATATTTGTACGCTTTAATTTGGTGTTTATCACTGCTCTATCTCCCTGGGGAGTGCAGAACATAGACTTCTTCTTTAATACCCTTAATGTCCAAACTATTTATCTTTTATCTTTTCTTCTATATTCCTTTCTACCATGTATTCCAATTGACTTTACCCATAAGAATCTACTTATGTTCTTATTTCTCGTTTCATTCCTTACCTGCTTTTCCTTATCTCTCGACCTAATATGAGTTCCACTTTTATCCACATTAGGTATGGCTGTATTCTTGAATTCTCAATGGGCTTTCCATAGAGTCTAAGAACACCCGAATCGGAGTTCAACGAAGGAGATATGACCTCCGAAGTCGGGAGGTCATGCGAGTCAACCTCACGAGTCGACCAATTTACGAGCTGAGACGACTGCAAACTTGGTCTATCACCTTTTCATTAATTCAATAGCCTCCTCAGGCATATAACGTATTCTTGACTCAAAGGGCTTTCCATAGAGTTCAAGAACAAATTAATCGGAGTTCAACGAAGGAGATATGACCTTCCGTCGGGAGGCCATGCGCAGCCGCCGACGAAATGACTGGATCGGACAGCTGCACTGAAGTGATGAGCTCAGTATAATACCTCAGTCTGACATCTAATATCTTTCTCAGGCATATGGATGGATTCTTGACTCAATGGGCTTTCCATAGAGTCCAAGAACACCCAAATCGGAGTTCAAACGAAAGAGATATGACCTTCCGCTGGGAAGGTCATGTGCACACGGACGAGCCGACCGACCGACGAGCTGCACTGAAGTGATGAGCTCAGTATAACACCTCGGTCTGACATCTAATATCTTCCTCACATATGGATGGATTTCTGACTCAATGGGCCGATAGAGTCCAAGAACACCCAAAATCGGAGTTCAAACGAAGGAGATATGACCTTCCGGGGTTGGAGGTCAAGCGCGCAAATGTTTCTCGACGAGTCGATTCGATCACGAGCGCCGTAATCAAGTGACGAGCCCAGTCTAACACCTCGGTCTGACATCATCAATATCTTTCTCAGGCATATGGATGGATTTTGACTCACGGGCTTCCATAGAGTCCAAGAACACCCAAATCGGAGTTCAAACGAAGGGAGATATGACCGTTGAAGGTCATGTGCGCCGCTCGACGAGTCGACTGGATCGACGAGCTGCACTTAAGTGACGAGCCTACCAACACCCGCCGGTCTGACATCTAATATCTTTCAAGCATATGGATAGATTCTGACTCAATGGGCTTTCCATAGAGTCCAAGAACGTTCCAACTCCAGTTCAAACGAAGAAGATATGACCTTCCGGCTGGGAGTCGCGGCAGTCAGCCTGACGAGCCGACCCGACCGACGAGCCGCACCGGAAGTGATGAGCTCAGTCTAACACCTCGGTCCGACATCTAATATCTTTCTCAGGCATATATGGATGGATTCTGACTCAATGGGTCATAGAGTCCAAGAACGACCCAAATCGGAGTTCAAACGAAGGAGATATGACCGGTTGAGGTCGCGTACGTCGCCTTGACGAGCCGATTCGACCGACGAGCCGTGACCGCCGACGAGCTCAAATTTCTGGCCAGACGAGCTACTCTTCAGACGAGCTAAGCCTCTTACATGACGAGTTAAGCTCGGTGATGATGAGTTGAGCTCGCATGACGAGTTGAGCTCGCATGACGAGGTCCGACTCTATTTGATCGACCCTCTATGGGTCGACCCTTCACCCATTTGACTGCTCGTGAAAGTAAAAAGCACCATAACTGTCTACGGTCCGACCGAGAAATTTAAAAGCCTAACATCAAGTTTACGGACGTGGCTACAATTTCCCAGAAGAACTTACTTCCAAATCTCTTTATTTCTGACCCAAAAACCCGTTCTAAGGTACGACTAGTTGACCCTAACTGGACGACTAACCTGACCAGATTTAACTGAGCTGATCTCAGTAAAAGGACCATAACTTGGTCTACAGAGGTCCAAATCGAGAAATCTGAGCCTATCATCAAGCACTGATGTGGGCTACAAATTATCAAAAGGACTTACTTCCATATTCCTTTATTTCCGACCTAAAAACTCGCTCTAAGGTCGCTACGTGATATGATCAAACATAAGGAATTTTCGTTCAACCTCGCAACTAAACCTTCCTAAAACACATATCTAGGATCCCAGAGCTCTTCAACTCAACCCTACAAGTTAAATGAGTTTGTGAGTTCCCAAACCAAACCATGCACAAGATATATTTCAAACCATGTATCTAAACCTTAAATTCAAAACTGTATTTCATACTCCCATAGTTTTTAGACAAAACTATACTCATAGTTCCATACAACCCAAGACATGTGTATTCATACAAATATTCACAGTTCCATACACCCATATTTTTCTATACCAAATCATATTTCCATACACCCATATTTTTCTATACCAAATCATAGTTCCATACCCGAATTCTCTCTTTTCTTTTTCCTTCTTCTTTTCTTTCTTCTTCTTCTCCTTCTTCTTCTTCTTCCTTTCTCTTCTCCTCTTATCCGAGTTTGCTCTCCTTCTTTTCTCCAAGACCAAATGAGATATTTATTTTGGTCTTATTCTTTTATTTCACTTTCCAAGCGAGGAAACTTCCCTCCCTTTCCTTCAAGTCACTTGTCTCTTCCACTATTTTTCTTCTTATTTTATTCTAATATCTTTCTTTATTACTCTTGGTCCTCAAATTCTCTATTAATTTTGATTTAACTTATGCTTATTCCTACTTTGGCATATGAACTTATTATATTATGATCCTCGGTCATGAATTGGTAATTTAGTAATTTACCCTTAATTATCAGACACCTAAGTTCTTTCTTATTTTATTTTTATCTTTAATTTATTTCGGATAAATATACTTTTACTTTTATTATACCCTAAACAAGTCCGAAACTGTTAGGGTATATTTCGGGTTGTTACATAGAGGACATGCTACAAGCATGCGTCCTGGATCATAAGGGTAGTTAGGAAGAGCAATTGCCCTTAGTGGAATTCGCCTACAACAGCTTGCTGCATGAAGATGCATAGCACTATATGAGGCATTGTATGGGAGGCCATGCAGACATCGTTATGCCGACCGAGGTGAGAGCTCCATCACCTGGCCCTTGCCTCGATTGTGGCATACCTTCACGCATTACATAAACAAATGTTTCTCACGGCCAGAATGGCAGGTAAGCAGAGCATGCCGACTGCACGGTACATCGAATTCTTGTAGCTTGGATTTTACGATGACATTTGTTTTTTGGCTTTTTTATAAAGCTAAATAGCTTTCAATATTTATCTAGTTTGTTTTTTAATTTTTTCATGACTTATTATTAAAATTTGTAAAAAAATTCTGAATAGTCAAGAAAAAATCATATTTTAAAACAAGAAATACCACTTTTACTCAACAAAAAGAAGAGTTGGCAATACTCATTATCTAATATTAAAAAATAAATAATTTAATATTTAATGTTATTTAACGTTAAGCCGAAAAAAAGTTTAATTCGACCTTAACTAAAAAAAAAAAGGAGACGTTCCCTTTTGAATTGGGGAGAACGGGGAGATAAGATTAATGACGTTAAATGGATAAACATCCGCGGGTGACAATGAATGTGGTCCCATCTGGGACTCATAGATTTTCGCAAAGATATTTCGATCATCTAAAGTCCAACTATAGCCGAAACAAATACTACCGCCGGCGGCGGGTTTCCGCTTATTACACTCGAGCTCCGAGCTTTTACCCCAATAAGTGTTTCTAATAAACTTTTCTTCGAAAATCAAGAAAAGTGTTTTCAGAACCAAAATTATGGGCGTTATCGTTTAAAACCGTTTTTGTTCTTAAAAACAAGGAACCAATCAAACACAAAAAAAAAAAAAAAAACTCTAATAGATTGTTGTTCTTGAAAACTGTTATGAAAAACAGGTTTTAAGAACACTTTTTTTAAGAATGGCTTTTACTTGTTTTTCAATAGAAAACACGGTGGGTGAACTGCTTTTAGTTATTTAACATGAAAAGCAAAAAAATAAATAAATAGAGAGACAGCCTCTCAAACATCAAACGAGTTTTAACTATTTTTTTATTCTCAAGAACAAAAAATTGTTCTGAAGAACAACAACTAAACAGCTCCAAAGGTTCTTAGTTTTTTGCTCTAAAAACATGAGAGAATACAAAAAATATTAAATTTAAATAACAAAAACAATGACAGTTTTCAGAAAACATGTTTTCAAGAAACGTTTTCAAAAAATAAACACCAAAAAGGCTTAGAAAGAGAGTTAGGAATCAATTAAGAAAGAAATGAGTGAAATGAAGACTCAAACCCTTCTTATTTAGCGTCTTACATTACTCATGTAGCTACTACAAGATAGGGACTGTTCTGACTCAAAAACTGTTAAAAATATTACCTCGGGAAATGTAATACAGAAGAAAAAAACAATAAATTGTAACTGATAGAGAATGATGGCTTGAGTCACGAACTAGCCGCTTCCTCTTAAGGCGATCTCGTGGCCTCTCGCCTCCTTGCGCATTTGCTAGCTGAAAAACAACGTCGTCCCGCGATATAAAACAGTTCTCGATACTTCTATTTCAAGATTCTACGCATAACATAATAATCGCTCAAATCACGCTTTTTTTTCGTTCTTTCTTTCTTCTATATATAAAAATGTATTGCTTATTGAAAACTACCCATCAAAAGAACATTGTAGTTTTTTTTCAATAAAACGTGGGGGGGGTTACAGCAAAATCAGGAAATTCAAAATAGCAAAATCGGAAATTCAAATTAGCAAAATCAAGAAATTCAAATCACATCCAACAAAGCCAGAAAACGTGATTAGTTGTTGACAAAATCAAACAAAATTAATTAAAAAATAAGACATCTTAAGATACAAAGGCCCCAAGGCCCAAGGCTTGAATATATGTATATGGTAGGGTTCGAACTTGAATTGTGGGTTATGTGAGCCAAAACTTTAATCATTCTCCTACCCTCCATCTATTGTTCAAAACACACATACCAATACTTTTAAATATAATATTGCACTGACAAAAACGACATAGAATTTATTCAACAACGAAAGCTGAAACCCAAACAGGCTGGCATAAGATTAATGATCACTCTCCTCCTCAGGCTTTGACTTTTCTCACCGGAGCCGCGCCGCCTCTCTTGCCGGCGGGGTTTTAGATTTTTCCGCCGTCTCCTTCCTCCGTCTTCCCTGTCAGCATATCTATCAGGAAGCATACCGTCTCCAACAGTTCTTCCATCACCCGAACTTTGACCTGTCCTCTCTTGGGCGGAAGTTCGGCCGGTGCTTTCTTAAATGGCTTGGTGGTTTTGCCGTCCATGGGTGGCTGCTTTCAATGGAAATTTAGGGCAGAAAGGGGAGAAGTTCTTAGCCCCTGCAAGTACTGAAAAGAAGAAGAGAACAAAAAGAGAGTGTGGTGGTAGACAAATTAAGTGGGGATCTATATATATTAAAAAAAAATGTAAAAATAAAAAAATAAAAGATTTATAAAAGTTAAGACTTATGGCCGCTCTATTAAAAAATTTTGACTTTGAACTTTTTGTCCCGTCTACTAGTGTGTGTGAGTGTGACAAAAGCATCAGCAGGTCTTCCGTTTTCTTCGGTTCTTTCTTTCTCTGAATGTAGACGGAATTTCGTCTCTCATCATAAACCTACAATTTTTCTTCTCTGCTGTTTTAAGATGGAATCAATTAAAAATATCGGTTTCTATATATGGGTACTTATATTTTATGGATTTATAGAATATATATATAGATATTTTTATAATTTATAAAAATACTTTAAAAATTATATAAATTTCTATAGTTTATATAAATTAAGTTATTTGAAAACTATTCATAGGAATTAAGTTATTTCTATAATTTATATAAATTCTAAATATCATATTTAATAATCGATTTTTCTTAAAATTGATATTTTTAAAGATTATATTAATATTCCATCTTATTAAAAATTATATATATACTTTATTTATCAAATTTATTTCAATTTATATTTTTTTAATATATTTATAAATTAAAAATATTAATATGAAAAAATAAAAAATAAAGTGATAGTAAGAAAAGTATATGAAATATACAATATTAAAATATAATCTAATTAAATTCAATTTATTGAATAATGTAAAATAAATTATGGAATATAATATTTTTATGATTTTTTTAAAATTTAATGAATTTAACCTATATGCAAACCATATAACTATTTTTCCATATTAATAAATTTAATCCTTGAGTGGCACATTAGTCATTTCCTCCAAAATGATGATAGAAATTAAGGCGGTGAAGACTTTTCGGTCAAACTTTGTTTTTTTCCTTCCTTTCATTTTTTTCTTTCTTTCTTTCCTTTCTTGATTTCGATCCCCTTCTTCAATCTTCACTACCCTAAGTATGAGCCTCTGTACAGCGCCGTCAGCACCGACATCACCTCCAACGATGGCAACACCTCCCACTAGAAATAGGTTTTTACCTTCTTTTTTTTCTTTTTTTTCCTTCTCATTTTTCTTCTACTCATAATTTTCCATCAATCTAGACGAAATTTCTATGATATTTTACTAAAAAATCATCATTTTTATCACACCCCATACAAATTTCCTCCAAATTTTGTCAAAATGAGTTGAAATTTACAGAAATTGATCTTTGAATTTCGAATGAGGGCACGTGTGCTTCACATGTGATATCGTTGTCGATAAATCGGATAAATTTCGATATTTCGTCGATATTACTGATATATTGATGAAATTCTGTACAAACGATAATCGATATTGTTTATTGTGTCGGTACCAACCGACACTCGATATTTCGAAACTCGATATTTCGAATGTGAACACATCTAATAAAAAATTTTGATTTTGAACTTTTAGTTTTTTCATTAACCCGTCTACTAGTGTGTGTGACAAAAGCATCAGCCCAACCTGTGAAGTCTGAGTACATGGCAGGTCTTCCATTTTCTTCGGTTCTTTCTTTCTCTAAACTGGTCTCAATCTGCAGACTTAATTTCCTCGAATTTCACTGTAGACGAGCAATTTTCGTCTCGATTCGGCATTTTAATTTATGTCCCTATTTAGAGACCAACTAATTCCATCTCTTATTTGAGACGGAAATAAATCGATCTCAATTTAAAGACTGGATTTCCGTTTCTAATCAGAGACTAACAATTTTCCGTCCCGATTCGGCATGCATTTTGGCCTATCTCAAATGAGAGAAGGAATTTCCTACTCCCACTTATCGACTTGCGAAAAGAAAAAGCACGAGAAAGAAAATTCAAAACCTCGTCCGTCCAAGCACCCAAGTTCTTTTCTAATATTTGTTTTAGTTTGGGGAATGTCTCATTTTGTTCATCTATCTTTCACTCCCATGACATTCCATGATTTTTTCACTTTTATAAAAATTGCTTCAGAAAAACATAAAATGAATAAAAAGAACTAAATAATTTATTTTTTAAATAGAAAGTCTAAAATCATAGCATATCCAAGGAAAAAACATACCTCCCAATAACAATAAATTATAAAATGGTCCAAAAATTTTCCCACATCATATCCAAGAAAATAAAACTCTTGCAAATATTCGCAAATAAATTATAAATTAGTCCTTTTAGTTTTAAAAAATGAATTAATTAAGCTTTCTTAATTCAAAAACCAATAATTAAGTTTTTTTTTGTCTAATGTTGACTATGCTTAATTTAAAATTTGTTTCATTTTAAAAAAATGTCCTATTTGTCCATCAATCCATATATATATATATATATATATATATATAATGTAACACCCCTAATTATACCTCTTAACAAGCATATAAAATGTATATTTTTCCAGAATTTAAGTGCTAAAAGTTTGAAAAACAATAAAAACCCGTGATTTATACAACTGTCATAATTTAATAAGATTATATGATAAAGTGGAATTGCAATTAGAATGAAAAGGAATGACCAAATAGAAAAAATGAAATTTGATATCAAAAGTGGGATAAGGCCAAACATGGCCTTAGGAACATCTCATTTTCTTTGGCTTAGAAAGTTAGGGCTTACAGAAGGAGAAAGGGAGAAGAGAAGAAGAGAGAAGAAGAATAAGGAAGAAAAGAAGAAAGGAAGAAAAGGAGAAGAAGAAAATCAGGTATGGAATTGTATGGAATACATCTTAGGAATTGTTTGGAGTTGTTTAGAACTCTTGTTTGGAGATTTAAAATATCTCTTTTGTTAGGAATATTCTCTCTTTGGGCTGTGATTAATACCACTCAATCCTTGTCTATGTAAGGGATTCTTCATACCTTGGAGTATTTTCCATTTGGGAGCCATTTTTGGCTTTGATTATAGCCCTAAGGGCTGTTTGGTGTGTTTTCCGAACACAAAAAATGTGTTTTTCTGGGTTTTGGGATGAATCGGTCAATCTGGCCGGGTCAACCTAGAAGTCATCCAATTGATGCAATAGCATCCAACCTGAACAACCTAAGAACCGGGACGGCTGTCACCATTTTTCGGCTGGATGAGCTACCAACTACTATACAACTCTGAGTTAGCCAACCTGGCCAACCAAGACGGTCGACCGATTGAGACAAACAGTCGACCGATTCAGTAAACAATGTATTTCAAGAACTGTTTCGGGCTGGTTCGAAGCCCGAAAGCCAGGCGATCGCTAAGGTCGACACTGCCTAAGACGTTGATTAAGGCCTGCTTCGGAGGCCTATTATGTGATTAAATGAAGTGTTATCCCTTGGTTAATGAAATGATAAATGTCCAAATAATGCATAAGTAAACATTTACAAATATCTAAATGATACATGGATAACATGAAGTGAAATGATCGAAAATATCACATATGATTACCGGATAACAATAGTTATTCGGGGATATGATATATGTATTGAAAATGAAATAAAAATTGATTATCTACTTAGAACCTAGTTAGGGGATAGATGGGCATGCCTATTAGGGAGAAAAATTATGCAACATTATTGATCAGTTGACCCCGTTTGGGTCATTACAACGCCTTCGAACCCTTATAGAGGTCATTGTCTCGTACAATGATAACAACGCCTTTGGGCCCTTGTAGTTTCCCGTATCCACTTCTAAAGTATATGAAGACATGAAACATAAAAAAAATGACAAGAATATGCAAATGATTTGAATATGATAAATGACATGACATGACATGAAATGATATGAGAAGCATAACACTACTATGTGATGACAAGTATACTGTGACAAGTACAAGAAGAAAAGTGTAAATGACACAAAATGTAAATGAACGATGATAAAGAATAAATATGATGGCATGAATAAGTGGATGAGATATGTATAAGCACATAAATGATATATATGAAACATGTATAAGCATGTGTATAAGTATATGATATGTTAGATGTATATGCATTTGTCTAAAGTGTGATGATCCTTTTTAGAGGTCATCCACAAGTATTATTCCCACTAAGCTATGCTTTAACACAGCAGCCATCCAAGCAGAAAGATTTAAAAGGAACAGGTCAGACAATCCGTGACAAGAATCTGGTCAACACACACTAGTGCCTATTAAAGACTTTTTGGTATATTCAGATATGTTTTTGCGCTTTTGTGGCAATGTAAAGTTTAGGCATGTTTAACACCCCATTATGGAGTTTGATATAATGAATCCGCTTACTATAATATTTTAAGTTAAATGTTATAGAATAAGAGAGAATGAAATTAAGTTTATAGTTCATAGTAAATAGGAAAAGTAAAGGAAAAGAAAAGGAAAAAAAATAAGACACCCTCATCACATCTGGTGCCGGTCGAGCATCATATGTTTCACCCTCGCATGACACATCGTACGCCGAGCCGGGGCATCACAAGTTTAGGGTGGCACGTAAGCCTAGGTTTAGGGCGTTTCCGGAAAACCCAGTTTAGCGATTCAGATGAGTATAAGATTGAAAAGCATGTGTTTAGTAATGTGTTAACCTGATGGATGTCCTTATGTTTTCAGATGATGGATCGCCCTCCAAATCCAAATAAAGAAGCAACCTGGAAAAGCTAACCCCGCGATCATGATTACCCGCCTTGACCCTTCGAACTGCTTCATGAGAGTCACGGCCCCGCTGAGCCAAATGAAGCGCAGCCGAGGATATCTCAACATGACTCGGCATTGGAAAGATCGATGTTCAAAGCCCCGATGCATACGGTAAGAAGACATGAGGCCGAGGAATCTCCATGGGACAAACATGGAAGAGTCTCGATAAAGGTATCTTTGGTTAGAAAAGCATGGTCGAGGAAGTTAGATGCCCTCCCAATCGAGAGTATCGATGCGGCGCTCACCATTGCAGCGAGGCATATGATTAGTGGAAACCAGTGTCGAGAAGTCCAAGGATTCCAAATCCCATGACGCTGGGAGTTCTTTTCCAAGAGTTCAGGCAAAGTATGTTACCGAGATGGGATAGGAGTCCAAATGCAAATAGTTCCGAAATCAAGCAAGAACTATTTGGGGCGGCCGAATATAGAGAAAGAATTCAATCATCTCAAGTATGCCCTAGAATCGGGTCCTCAACAAGGCATTTCCTTGCAGTGTGCGCTAGAGGATGGACTCCATGATTCCATCAAGAGATATTTGCACCTATGGACTTCTCTCCAATGTGTGTGAATTTAATAATCAACAGTTTCAATGAAAGCAGAGAGACTTGAAATCATAAAGAAAGAAAGATCTCAAAAGAAGAAGTTTTCTAGAGGAGCTCCATCATCCTCAAGAAAAAGAGCTAGGGAGTCACCACCTCAATCAAAATACAATTTAGCTATGAGAGGTAGAAGACAAGGGTCCAATGTTGCACCTAGCTCTGGTAGAGGTGCTTCAGTTGGACAGAGAGAAATCTTAGAGTGCCCTTATTACCATAGAAGGCATTTAAGTGTTTACGGTGTTATCAGATAAGAGGTGCCTCAATGTGGAAACACCGATCATTTGATAAGACGGTCCCGTAGAGTCAGGATAATAGAAGTCTGCAAGAAAGTGGCAAAGGAAAATCAACTACACTACCGTCGATGAGAGATCGAGGTAGGGGTCGAGGTGGCCCGATTCAGCATAGAGGACGATTCAGCATAGAAGAAGAGAGAAGAAGAAGAAGGAAGAAAGGAAGAAGAAGAAGGAAGAAATGAAGAAAGGAAGGAAAGGAGAAGAAGAAAATCAGGTATGGAATTGTATAAAATACATGTTAGGAATTGTTTGGAGTTGTTTGAAACTCTTGTTTGGAGATTTAAATATCTCTTTTGTTAGGAATATTCTCTTTAAGGTATGAATACTAGTTTGAATCCTTGTCTATGTAAGAGATTCTTCATACTTATATTTTCCATTTCTTGTTCATTTTTGGTTTTTGATTAGAGCCCTAAGGGCTGTTTTGTGTGTTTTCCAAACACCAAATATGTGTTTTTCTGGGTTTTGGGATGAACCGACGCATTGTCGCATCAAGGTCATCCGATTGATGCAATAGCATCAACCGTGGAACAATCGAGGAACCGATTGACCGGCTAATAGCATACCTCGATTGATGTAGTAGCCGCCAACCATCGTGATAATCGAGCGGTCAACCGGTTGAGACAAACGGTCAACCGATTGGTCAACCGATTCAAGAACGCGGTCTTTTCAGAATCGCTTTCGGGCTGGTTCGGCCTACTGGCCGTAATTGCTTAAGGTTGATTTCATTACACTACAAAGGCTGGACGAGCTCCGCTGGCACCTATTATGTTATTAAATGAAGTGTTATCCCTTGGTTAAGAGATGAAATGATAAATGTCCAAATAATGCATAAGTAAACATTTACAAATATCTAAATGATACATGGATAAATATGCATGCTTAAAATGGATCGAAAATATCGCATATCAATGATAACAATAGTTATTCAGATAAGAGAGCATGATTGAAACGAAATAAAATGGATTGTCCGCTATAACCTAATCGAGGGATAGACGGGCATTGCTTATTGGGGTAAGCCCACAACATTACTCGATCAGCCTGGCCCCCGCTGGGGGGTCATTATAGCGCCTTCGGGCCCTTATAGAGGTCATTGTCTCATACAATAATAACAACGCCTTCAAGCCCTTATGGAGGTCATTGTCTCGTACAATGATAACAACGTCTTCGGGCCCTTATAATTTCCTCAGATTCAATTTCTACTAGATATGCAAAAGAAACATAAAAACACAAGAATATGAAAATGATTTAATGGCTATAAATTACATGATATGAAATGATATTAGAAGCATAGCACTGCTATGTGATGACAAGTATACTGTGACAAGTACAAGAAGAAAAGTGTAAATGACACAAAATGTAAATGAACGATGATAAGAAATGAAACATGACATGATGAATAAGTATGAGATATGTATAAGCACATGTAAATGATATGTATGAAACATGTATAAGCATGTGTATAAGTATATGATATGTTAGATGTATATGCATGTGTCTAAAGTTGATGATCCTTTTTAGAGGTCGTCCACGAGTATTTTTCCCATTAAGCTATAAGCTTAGCACGAGTGTTTCATCCATGTAGTTACAGAAGAAGGAAATAGAGGTTAGGACAATCCGCATCAGCAATCGAGGTCAACACAATACTAGGTGCCCATTGAAGACTTTTTGGTCTATTTTGTATATGTTTTTGCTTTTGTAAGCAATGTAAAGTTTGTATATATTGAACATTCCCATTTATGAGAGTTTGGATATATTTTGTAATCCGCCGTTACATAATATATTTCAAGTTAAATGTTTAACAGTATATGAATGAACAAGTTTATAGTTCATAGTAAACAAGAAAAGTAAAGGAAAAGAAAAAGAAAAAAAATAAGACACCCTCACTTGACATCGGGTGCCGAGTTGGGGGCACTACAAGTAAGTCAGCCTTTGCGCGACATCGAGTGGTCGGGCGAGGGCGTCACATATAATGTTTGGGAAAAAAACATAAAATGAACACCGGCATAGTCGTATACTTTCTATGACTCTTAAACTCTCTCATTCTATATGTATTATTTAACTTATTACTTTTATTTATTCCTCTCTAAAAATAAAAAAGAAAAACATTGATACAAGAAAACAATAGTAGTGCACAACAGATCGATGAAGCGAGCCACAAAAAAAACTACTGCTACATCAAATCTCTATGATATCCTCTTTACAATATGCTTCTATCATATAGAATAAATCTTTATGATAAATGGTCTAATGTGGAGTAGTTCTAAACTATTATGTTTACGTTAATTTAAATTTACAAGTCCACTCATATAAGTGTTGTAGCAAAATTCAATTACTAGTAGGAATACTAGTTCATGTTAAGTTTGGAATGTGCATTAGTGCTTGTATATAACTTCAATCTCGATTAATTCGATTATAACTGATGATGCCTCTTTTAACCGAACTGGCTGGAGGCTGCATCGGGATCGCTGGCCGATCTCGTCGGCTCTGACGCTGACCTCCGCAGAAACAGAAACAAGGAGGATCGGCAGGGGTTTCGCCCGTTGCCTCTCCAATGTCTAAGTCAGTTCTTCCTTGATGAAAGAAAAGATCGACTGCTTAGAGGGCGAATGTTCTGCGTACCTTTCACCGATGGGGTAGCCTGGTATTTATAGTAGATGTTTTTCCCAATTTGATGATAATGAGGATTCCCTCTTATTGGACGAGGGATTTTCTGTCCTTATCGCTATCAAATAAATAAGGGATAATTAGAGAGCAATTATTGAGAATTATCTTACTTCCCTTATTAGTGAAATTTGATTTGATTTTACGGGATATGGGCTCTTTAAGTCGTCTCGCATTAAATTGGGTATGTAATGAACCGGGCTCCTTGGCCTGCGGGATGAGCCTCAAGCCCACCGGGCCTCGCTTATAAATCTTTAAACCCGCTTCGGGCTGGCGAGTGGGCCTCGCGCGCCATTTTTCAAACCCAATCATCGCCCCTGCACTCGCACACGACGCGGGGCAAGGGCTATAATTGCCAATCGGGTGCGACTTCCACATGGGCGTTCAGGGCTAGTTGTTAGTGGCTTTGGCTCGTCATATGTCCGTGATAATGATGACTTTTCACTTTCGCGCCATTTCCTAGTTCCCCGCCTCGAGAACATCCTCCTAATCGCTAGCCTGTTCCCCCGATTCAAGCTTTTACTTTCGCAGTTCTAGCTTCTTTTCTTAACATTCTTCCGACCTTCCAGGCGTAATCTTTGGCGTTTTGTGATACCTTGCTTAGTGGTCGCCCTTTTCTATCTCCGTCTTGGGATCGGTGCCTTTTTCTCTCCCCGTGTCTCTTCGAGCACATTGCGAGGCGCTAGGGCTAGCTTGGTGGGGTCTTGTTCTTACCATATGATACTCCCATGGGTCCGGGTCGTTCCTCTTCTCACAGATGAGAGACTCCTCTTACTTGCACCCGGACCAGTGGCTGACTGTGTGGTGAATCCGATCATTTAGATGTGGTTGCTCTTCGAGAGATGCCCCGGTAGGAACCTCCTCTCCCTCGTAAAGGCAAGGGTAGAATTGACAGATTAACAATTCGTGGGATCAGACATTCAAGTCAACCGTAGAATGCTTCGCGATGGGACCCAGCGCGAGCCGAGCCTTTATACGGGAAATTTCGCGACGATGTTCTCGCTTGTGTCTGTGGCCGGTGTCCCGCTGCCACCTCCTACGTCAGGCAAGTGCCCAAGACGTGTGCTTCTTCGAGGTGGCCTTCGCCAATGGCCTCCGCTTCTACATCCCTTTATAAAAAGTGGTATTGCAACATTTCAACGCTCGCCTCCCAACTTTCGCCCACTCTGTATTCTAATCGGCCGTTAGATTTTCTTTTTAGTGGATAAGGGCTGCGTTCCTAGTATACTGCTCTCGACCTCTTTAGTGAAGGAAGTCGGCGGGCTTTCATTTATCTAAGCATTCCAACGCCATCATCCTTATCCCGCCTTCCCATAAATTTTTGAAAGAATGTTACTTTGCCGCGGTCAATGGAAAGGAGCACGATCCCTGACAAGGAAGACACACTGGCGTTCCCTACTGGCCCGATCCACTCCCCCGAGAATCTACGTGAGCTCAGCTTCCGGCTTAGTTCTACTCAGCTTTTCATAAATTATGTGGTATCCTAATTTGCATTAGTTGCGTGCTTTTTCAAGTACTACTCGATCTTAAACTAAGACAAGGTTTTAAAGAGAAAGTCGCGCGTCTTCCGCGCTTACTCCGAGCTTATCAGCCCGATATTCCCAAATCTTCGTGTTATCTAGCCCTTCGTCCCGCTACTTGAGGCCCTCACCCCCATCCGTTATGAAGTTCCCTCACAATGGGCCCCTGTCAAACCTGACGCAGCGGAGAGTTTGCCGTGGAGACGCCGTCCCCGAAGATCTCAGAGTGTGAAGCTGAAACCCCGGACTCCTCGAAAGGCCGCCCTGCACCTCAGTAAAACCCGAGGTCGGGAACGCCTTCATCACCTCTCGCCTACGTCCGGCGCAGGCGTGTCGCGCTCCGACCAAGGTTCCTAGAGCCCCAAGTTCGCAGCTCCATTCTGGTCATGCTACAAAGGCCAAAGACTCGTGGAGGGTCACGAGCCCATCGCGTTATGCCACAACAAAGCCAGGAGTCCTCCCGCGCAGCTGCCTCCTCCTTCGAGCTAAGAGTCAGGAGGAAGCGCCCGGAACCTGAAGGGAGATGGGGATTCTCGCTTTTCAATGCCGAGCTTGCTGGCTGTGTGATCTCGCCCGGTCCTTAGGGACTCGACCAAGAGGCTCCGTGCCCCGCTCACAGGAAGCTCGCCTCACCCTCCAAGGGTCAGCTCCGTAGTTCCTGCGGTCTTTACGTGTCCGCTTATCTTGGCTTTTGAGTTGTGTGTCGACTTTGCGTCGGGCATCGCGTGTGGCTACCATCTTAAGAGTTTATCAAAAAGGGCCAGACTGAACGAGGGTCACGTCAAAACCGCCAGAGCCTATAAAGTGAGGGTGGCTGCTCTTACCTCTGAGCTAGTTGATCTACGAGATCGCATGTAAAATATGACGGAGGAGGCTGTGAAGCTCAGGTCCAACTTGAGGCATACCACCACTGATACGAGCCGGGCCGCGGGTAGGAAAGAAAAGGCTCAAATGGCTTAAGAGCTGGGCCGAGGCTAGCATCAGAGGTCGTGACGTCGCAGGTCGCTTCGTATCGATTCCATCGGGTGGCCGTGGCCAAGCTACAAAGCCGCCCAGACCGAGCTTCAAGTAGTCGTGGACGAGTCGCAATCATCCCACGAGTCGCGGTAACTTCCGAAGAGTCACGGTCGCTTAAGACGAAGCACGTGAATAAAGCGCAGCACTGTGATGTAGCCCGTCGTGAAGCTTCTCTGAGGTCGCGTAGCTCTATCAACTGGGTCCGAGGAGTGCCAGCGGGTTGCGAGGGACCTTCGTGAGGCAGAAACCTAGTTGCTCGAGGGATGAGCGAGCAGCGAAGCCTGAGGGATGAGGCCTCAGACTCAATGGGTTTCATGGCTTCGCTTTCCGTATGAGGGCCGCTAATGCCTACTAGTGGCCAGGACTCAACTTGATATCCCTAATGACAGGTAGAAGAGTCCTTTTCCGACCGCTTGAGAGCCTACCACCTGATGAGGCCCGCTCCCTTCTTCGCTTCGCTCCCACTCCCGCTGGTCCGATCGCCTAAACTTCTTTTGTATATAATTTTTCTTTTTTTCTTTTTTTTTTTTTTACATTGGGCTTTGAACCCTGGATATACGTGATGTCGTTCTCAATGAATACCCCATTTTCTATCTCCTCGCTCTTTCTTGCTTTCTCTTTATAACCGGCTTCCCTAATGTCGTTTGACTCGCCGACTGATCGGCAATATACGGCCTGTCTCGAGCAATGGATTCCTCACTGCCGCCAAGGCTCCGCGGGCTGGGGTCTACCCGAGTCGAACCGGCCCCCGGGCGCCAGCCTACTGAAAGCAATGAGCTCTTCAAACCGAGCTACCAGGCTTCGCGGCCAATTCGCCGAGCTGAACTTGCTCCCGGGCTACTGTGTCTTGGCCGAGCAATGAGCTCTTCAAACCAGCTACCGAGGGCCATGGCTAACTGGCTCGAGTCGAACTTGCTCCTAGCTACTGTGCCTTAGTCGAAAGCAAATGAGCTCTTCAAAACTAAGCTACCGAGGCCCGGCCATCCGTCTGCCGAATCCTGTTCCTGGCTACCGTGC
Source organism: Tetrastigma voinierianum (assembly GCA_016808115.1). Lineage (NCBI taxonomy): Eukaryota > Viridiplantae > Streptophyta > Magnoliopsida > Vitales > Vitaceae > Tetrastigma > Tetrastigma voinierianum. The sequence goes on along the minus strand of JAEQBH010002159.1, from coordinate 119,965 downwards.
CTTAGTCGAAAGCAATGAGCCTCTTCAAAACCGAGCTACTAAGGCTTCGCGGCATGTCCGAGCCGAACTTGCTCTCGGGCTACCAAGCCTGGGCCGAGTGAAACAGCTCTTTCAAACTCGAGCTACTGAGGTCTGCGGGCTAATTTGTCTCGAAAGCTGAACTTACTTGGCTACTGTGCCTTAGTCGAAAGCAATGAGCTCTTCAAAATCGAGTCGAAATTTCTTATTCACTTCCACTTCTTGGAAAGACACCAAGGCCTTTAATGCCGGCCATGGAGAATCGATCTTATGGAGAATTGGAACCGACCGGCGCGATTTTTCGAAAATTCGCCTATAAATCAGGACTCCTCCGCAATGGAGCCTATGCTTCAACCTTCTTCCCTTTGGGCGAATCGAATCCGGTGATAAAGCCGCCAAGGCTCGTCGTTCAGCAGGGGGATCCGCCTCAGATCCCGGGCCTACTTTCGTTCCGATGGTCCTCCGCCAGAGTTGTGTTTTTCCCTAGTTTCCCTTATGGGAGTCAGGTTGTTCCCCTATCCCCCGTCCGATGATCTAAACCGTGCTGTGGAATGCATCCGAGAGGGCAGCCAGACTTAAAGAAGAACCAGCACCACATTTCTCCATTTTCTCCTCTTTCTTCCTTCTCTTCTTTCTCTTTTTCTTCTCTTTTCTTCCTTTTCCTTCTCCTTTTCCTTCTCGCTCTCACTCTCTTCTTCTCTTCTTCTTTCTTCTCCTTTCCTTCTCTTTTTCCTTCTCGCACTCTTTCTTCCTCTCTTTCCTCTCTCTTTCTCTTTCGAGATTTTTTTTCGAGGGAACCGCCAGAAATCGCTCATTCGAGGATGGGTGGGATGGCACCGCTGATTGTAATCAATCAGACCTTCATTGAATAAAGAACAATTCTTTTTTTCGAATAAATTGCAGTATTCGCAGGTGTGTAATTTTCTGGTGCTACCTAGCCGAAGTCAGTTCGCTTTTTTTTTCGAGATGCTCCGCTTTAGATCCATATGGATATTAAATCAAGTAATCAACGAACACACATACTGTTATCTTAAAGCTGATAATACTTTATTAAAGATTATAATCCGAGGTCTATTAATAGAAACGCTTGAGGTGCTCAGCGTTCCAAGAATGAGGTAGAATTTTTCCTTCTTATGTCTGGAGTTCGTAGTTACTAGGTCTGACGACGCGAGACACGATATAGGGGCCTTCCCAGTTGGGCCCTAGTTTTCCATGTGTTGGATTTTTCCTCACAGGAAGAAGCTTTTTTAAGACTAGGTCACAAAGCCAGAAATTCTTCGGGCTCACCTTTCGGGTCGTAGCACTGGTCGCCTTCCTTCGTAGTTCTCTCTGCATTTCTGCACTGATCACGCCATCTAGACGTCTAGGCCGAAGGAGAGCCTTTCATTATGTTCCGCTCGCCAATTCAACTCGGGATTTAACTCGATCTCGACAAAGGCCACTCGCCTTAAGTACAAAGGCTATAGCAACCCAGGCTCGAAGCTGCTAACTTGCGTGTAGTTTTGTATGCCCATAACACCTCGGGGAGGTATTTTACCCACTTGCCTTTTAGATCTTCCAACTTGGTCTTTAACGCTACTTTAAGGGTTCTAATGGTGACTTCTGCCTGTCCATTAGATTGTGGATAAGCTGGGGACAAGTAATAGTTCCTGATCCCGAGCTCGGCATAGAAATCCTTGAACTTAGGATTGTCGAATTACTTCCCATCAGTTCGACACCAGGCCTCGTGATACCAAATCCTGCATATTACTTACACGCCAAACCTAAGTCAAGCAGATCTGTTCCATGATGGTAGCCAAGGGCCTCGCTACCATTCGTGAAGTAATCCAATCGCTACGACGATGAATTTGCATCAAGCCCTTTCCAATGTGGCGAGGTCCCACATGTCTAGCTCCCACTCATTAAAAGGCTGATGCTTGTTAACAAGTCACAAATGGAGTGGAAGTGAGAGATTTGGCGTGGCTCTCGAGAAACTTTGCATTTTAATTGGGGCCTGCCAAGGCCTCCGAGCATCAGGCCAGTAGTCCCCGCCTTAAGACTTTCCCCTCCAGCTGCCCGAGCCCGATGTGATTTCCACACACGCCTCTCATGTACTCCCCCGCATTTAGCCTGCCTCCCGCAATGCACTCGCGAGGATGGGTGTGAAAAGCCCGCTTTATAAAGGGTCCCCCGATGAATAGTGAACCCGGGTAGATTTCGACCTAAGCCGCATGCCTCCTTGGACTGCTTAGCGCAGTCCTTCACTAAGTAGTCCCAACAATCCATCCAAATTTCTATCTCGACATGACAAGGAGACCCCTTTGTTGTCGAGATCTATGAGTTTCAAAGGTACTGACGGCGCCGCTTGTCGAGGTCCTTCGGGAGGCCAGAAGAAGTTTCCTCGCTAAGGCACTGCCAGCGAATTTTCCTCGCCTCTTAGTATGTGTCTGACCTGAACTTGCACGAACATCCTTAGTAATTCCGTACCTTTTTGAGGTATAGGATCATTTTTTCACCTTCGCCTCGTGAGGTCTTCTATTCGCTTTACTACCAACTCGGGAGTCACGCATACCTCAAGTCGATCAACTTCCATTGAACGGGTGAGGTCGAGTCCAATAGTTCGCTGCCGGAGCGCCGTAACCCAAACTGAGCAAGCATACCGATATCTATCTCCTTCCGAGAGGTCGGGGATTAGCCCTAAGACCAATTCCTCGAGCATTGGCGGCCCATCTATGAACAAATGCCTAAATCTGGGAGGCTCAAGGTCGCTCGAGCATCCCCAAGCTCGAGGTGAATCGATGACGTCCCAAGACCCGCCTTATTGCGCTTTTGGTTTATATCTCGATGTCGACTCGTCACTCTATAGCCCACTTCATCGATCTTCCCGAGGTCTCTGGTTTATGTAGCACCTGCTTCATCGAGTATTTTGTTAGGATTTCGATGGTATGTGCTTGGAAGTAAGAGCGAAGTTTCCGAGCTATGGTTACCAATGCCAAGATTAGTTTCTCCATCCTTGGATACCTCTTCTCTGCTCCTCTCAAAGCTCTGCCGCACAATAGACTGGTGCTGACTCCTGCCTGTCGATCAGACTCACGTCGAAACTGAACCGCTGTGCATGCAGTAAGGAGCTCTCCTCATAGGACTTACCAACTGGGGTGGAGCTCAAATAAGTTTTTAGCTACTAATGCCGCAGTCAAGTGCATCCCATTGGAAAGCTTTTTTCAAAATTCGAAGAAGCGGTCATAATCTATCACCGTCTCCGACACAAAACCATAAATGGCAATATCCTTCCAAAGTTAGCGTTGGACTTTTACGCCGATGGTGACAAGATGTTTGTTAATAACTTTATCTTGTCCGGTTCACCTCTATTCCTACAGCTGACTATAAACCTGTGAATTTTCCACAGACCTCGAAAGCGCATTTGATCATATTCAACTTCATGTTGTACTCTTTTAGGATCAGGAATGCCTCAATCAGATGAGCTATGTGGAGCTCGGTTATGGTTGATTTTACCCACATGTCATCTATATATACCTCCATGGATGCCCCTATTTGCTTCTTTCTTAACATCCCGTTCACCAATCTTGGTAGGTAGCCCTGCCAAATCGGAAGGCATTACACGATAGCAATAGGTCCCTTGCCCCGTGACGACGAGGTCTTCTCTCGGGTCATGGGGGTCCATGCCGACCAAGTTAAACTTGAGAAAGCATCCAAAAGCCGAGGAGTTCATGACCGCGTCTTATAAGTTCGATCGGTGAAACTATCTTTGGGCATCTTTCGATTGATGGATTTAGTAAAGTCGATGTAGGTAGCCGTTTTAAGATTCGCGTTTTACTTGAGTCACGGCGTTGACCAACCATTCGAGTCTCAGCCTTTTGTCCTTGAAGGAGCTTGTCGACCTCCTCATTAATCGCTTTTTGTCTTTCTAAGCGGAAACTCTCCTTTGCTTAGTAGTTTTAAAGGATGGGCGGCGTTTAGTCGCATGGTGGATATTTGTGGGGTCGATCCCTCCCACACTTGTCCTCCTGGCTTCCCTTGTGAAGACATCCTTGTTACATTCGAAGTGGATAGAAGAAGGTGTGTCTGAGGTCTTTTGCTAGCTTGGAGTCGATGTAGGCGAGGTGTTTAGGGTCATCGTCCAGGCGCACGAGCTGGCTCTTGGGGGCTCAAGTCGGGTCATTTTTCGTCGTGTGTCGGGCTGTCTACGTATATGTTGTCGACCGCTTTTTGCTTCATTGATGTCGAGTAACACTCCCTGGCCACGCGCTAGTCTCCTCGAACCATTCCTACTCCGTTTGTGGTAGGAAACTTGATCACCATGTGGTAGGCGGAGGGGATAGCTTTTATGGCGTTGAGAGGGTCACCTTTAATAACACGTTATAAGCGGAGGGGACATACACTGTGAAATCTTCTTTGTTGTTGTTGGCAGTACGGGGTCTCAAGTGAGCACTAATTTGTATGGACTAAAGGTAGGCACTTTCTCTTCGGAGAATCCTTGTAGGTAAGTCTTTGATTTGGTTCGACTCTACTTTTCGATGCCCGTCTTGTCAATCCAGACGATGCAGAGATGATGTTGGTTGAGCTCCCGTTTAATGAAATGAGGACCAGATGGATTTTTGTTAGCCCGCAGTGCCTTTATCACAAAGGGCTGGAGTCGTAGGGGTGTTTCACGTCCCTCAGTCGAGATACGAAAATATTATGGCGGTGTCGAGTCAGGGTAGTTTTGGACAGGCAGCGCTCTATTACCTCTCCCGGACGATCTTCTGTGAATGAGCCTTCTGGCGGAATTTGGGCTCCCCACCTCCTACAATCCTCTGAGATCACATGGATTTCCCAAAGTTTATTGATGTTGAGTTATTAAATTTGTAGGGTGGTAGTGGCTACGCTTGATCCTAACCTTCGAAGGCTACGTAGCGGCGGAGATATCCCCGTCGAATCAGGTATTCTATTTCCTTCCTTAGTTGTATGCAGTTGTCCGTTCGATGCCCGTGATCCCTATGGAACTCATAGTATCTGGTGTTATCTCTTTTGGTAGAGTCTTTCCTCATCTGGGATGGCCATCTTAGAAATTTCTCATGTTGCACCTCGCTCGAAGCACAGCGATCTGCGGTTGTCGGGGTGAGCCAGGTCGGGTGAATCTTTGTTGTGCGGCTCGGGTGAGTGGTCACAGGCGGTCTCTGATGCTTCCTCGCCTCTTTGGGGACTGTTGTCTGTCCCTCCTTTGAGATCTCTCTCGATTTCTTTATCTCCTAGGGCTTCGCTCCCATTGCTTGTCAGTCCTGCTTTTCTCCTTGTGGGTTGAAGAGCTTCCTCTCTTAGATGTAAGGGCTTCTTCGCCGTTAATGTATTTCTCCACTTTATGAAATTACCTGGCATGTTTGCTGAGGATTCTTTGGGAATGGAAAACATCAAATCTTTTGACTGCACTCCTAGCCCATCGATGAATGCGGTGATAGCGAACTTCTCGTCAGGTATCTACCTTGAGCTAAAGCATTGAGCCTCTTGGACATAAGACCTCGAGGCTTTCTTGTGGGCTCACACTGTAGTCGACGGGGTGATAACTCGAAGCTTCTCATGTTTAAACTCGATGAAGTGGGAGGCAGACGCGATGAAGAGCTCTCTAAATGAGGAAATTGAAGATGGTGGGAGCGCTGATAAACCTAAGCTGACAGGTGCTTTTAGTGATAATAGTGAAGGCTCTGCACCTTACGGGGTCTTGATATCCGTGCAATTCCATCTGGTTCTTATAGGTGTTAAGATGGTCGACGGGATCCTTCGTTCCATCGAACGCCTCTATTTGCAGCATCCTGAACTTAGCCGGAAGGGGGAAGTGTAGCACCTCGGCTGTGAACGGTGACTCAGTTTGCTACACCAGGGTGTCCATAGAGTCTGGAGCTCGGCCTTTTACGACTTCCTTCATGTGGCTGAGCTCCTGTTGGATACCCTTGAACCTGTTCCCATGATCGCTCCCGGGCTCCTTCTTGAGGGTCGGTTCTGTCTCAAATGTCCCCCTAGAGTGTTGCTTCCTTAGCTTCCTCTCACGGGGGGCTAGGGGAGATCGGAGTGCCCTCGGCTGTTTGGATATCTTACGCCTCTCGGAGGGCAGGGTGTGGTATCTTCACGAGGGGTGGTATTATGGCCTTCACGGGTCTCAGCTGCGCTTCAGTGGGTGTTGCATACGCTGGTGAGTTGCTCTGGCTCCTAATCGAGCCGTTGGTTGGTGAGACCAGTGCCTCCACACCGTCCATGTTAGCTGCATCGTCTCTATGCGCTGAGAGAATTAAATTTATCCACCCACATCTAGTCTTAAATCTGGGAGGATTGGCGTGGCTCCTTGTATTAAAATTTGATACCATGGATTGCGAGATATCGGCTTTAATTGTAAAGGCTATCGTTCCCACAGTGGCGTATTGTGATGATGCCTTTTCAATGCTTGGGGATGGAGAGCGTGTTGGGATCGTTGGGCGATCAGTTGGCTGCGGGCGGTGGACTCCTACGCAAAAAACAAGTAACAAGGAGGATCGATTGGGAGTTTAGCTGAAATTGCTCTCCGATCACTGAAATCGATTCTTCTTGATGAAAGAAAGATCAAGCGCAGAGGGGCGAATGTTCACACCATACCTTTCACCGTGGAGTGGCACGGTATTTATAAAGTAGATGTTTCCAATTGGATGATGATGAGGATTCCGCTTTTTGTTGGGCCGAGGGTTTTTATCCTTATAGCTGCTCGGATAAATAAGGGATAATTAGGGACGATTATTGAGAATTTTCTTACTTCCCATGTGGTAAAGATTTGATTTGATTTTCACGAGGATATGTGCTCTTTAAAGCATCGTGTCATTAGTGCTGGGACGAATGGCCAGAGGCTCCCTTTTTGGGCGTGCGAGCTCGACGTTTCCTTTGGGCCTACTTATAAATCTTCTTTTAAGAAAGCTTTGCTTCTTGGAGGCTTGGTAGTGGGTATCTTGCGTATATACTGGCTGATCCAATGACGAATTCAAAATCATAGTAATGCCACATTTAATCTTAATAAAATGTTCAATTAGTATTTACCTTTTATCCAGCTAATAGTTGAAATAAAAATATTAATTCCTTCCTTTCAAATACAAAAAAAAAAAAAAAAAAACAACTTATTTCAATCTTAATAACTATATAATTTAAGTAAAACAAAGTATTTGTTTTAAGGTTCCATAAGTATTACTATAACATACATCTATAAAAAAAATCATACTTTATATGAAGAATAACAGATTTTAAGTTAAATTTTGAATGTAAATTATTATCTTATATAAAAGTTATATATTTGTTTTTATGTGTACATGCACGTGTGTGTGAGATCATCACTAGTTATTTTCTATTAATCTTTGTTATATTCTTTAAAAGTAATTTAAGGATACTGCCTAAACCATGGTGAATTGAATTTAAGGATATGACTCAAGGCTATATGAATTTAACATTTTTTAGTTTATCAGTCTGTTTTTTTTTTCTTTTCATATGACTTCATGCCATGGAAAATGAAGGTACAGGCATAATATTTCCTGAATGATGATTACACAAAGATATTCTCATGTGATAGTTATAGGTTACCAGAATGTTTTATGAGGTGGCCCATCAAGTTTTTGAAAGGCTGAATATGACTTTCTAATGACTTGTGTGATATTTGATTTATTAACTATCCAATTGGATTTACTTCTTAATAGCAAAATTGCCAAATAACAAAAATTTTAGTTTGTCTTGCTGTCATCAATTCTGCCATTTATGATCTGAACTTGATTTCTTTAATGATATAATTCTTTTCACATTTTGTGCACTGATTGAAGGTTCAGTGCATGGGATGAGCTACAACCATATCATTGCATGTTACTTCAATCCATTGGGAGATTTCAAGAATTAGGTGTTCCTATATTGAAACTGTGCTTGATGAGCTGGACGAAATCTGTTTAAAGATGTAAAAAACTGCAGGCTTGCACACACAAACACACCTGTTAGCACCAGGGTTCAAAAAATCGATTAGTCCCGTCTGACCTTTCGGTAGAGTTGTAACCGCCTCGGTCCCTAGCAGGAGTCGATCTTGTTAATTTGTATACATTGAATGTCCCGGTGTAACTGGTATAAATCGGTTCAAAATCGGTCGACTACGTAGGAGTTCACGAGATGACTTTCGATGGGCTTCGGCGGAAAGGCAACGAATCCTAATTTATCTTGAACGAAAAATCCGCAAAAATCTTCACCTTTCAGAGATTCTCACGCGAAAAACGATGAACGGCACAATAACAACAATACAAATTGCAAAGCGAAGAAGCGGCGAAGAACAATGCGAACAAAGAAGGTCTCAGATGCGAGACAGCCGAATCCTACGACTTCTCGAAGCGAAGAGCGGAAGAAGAGAACTTACCTCGATCGGTCGCCGTCGTCGGCGTATCCGATCGTTGATCAAAATGCAGGTTTCTCTTGGTGTGGACCTCGATGCCGTCAACAACCTCGCCATCGCCGTCGCCTCCAAAAGCTCGGTCTCGGCCGCCGTCATTGCTGGTGGATGAATCTGACCCCACCCTCCTCCCCTCCCCGTCCCCACCACGCCCGGTGCGGGCTGCGAGACGGTCAGATTTTGGAATTTGGAAATGAGGAACAAATTCCTGCGGTAGCATTTGAGGGTGGGCTGAAACGGCGTCATTCGTCTCTGCGGAAATAAAGCAGCGTCGTTTCATTATTATTATTTTTTAAAATGCAAAATCAAAACGACGTCGTTTAGGTGTATTATAAACCAAAACGACGCCGTTTTAAGTATATGACAACTAATCCAAAACGGCGCCGTTTTTGAACCCGTAATTAAAGCAGCGTCGTTTGATATGCGGGAGTAAAAAAATTTTGCAGCCATAAAGCAATGTGTTTATCACGAGAAACCAATTTTGTCTATCTCAACCAAAAAATATATTTGCCACTTAAATATAAATAAAATAAAGCCTTTACCATAAATATAAATAAAATAAGAATACTAAATTAACAAAGCCATAACTCGTATTTTTGTGAACAATATAAATTACAAATAAAAAATATTATTTTATTTATTTGCAAACACAAAATAAGATTAATTTAAAATTAATAATTTATGAAAAACAAACAAAATTATTCTAATTGTATTAATATTAAATTAGTATGTAATATATTATAAATAATAAATGTACAAATCCATAAATCATATTTTTGTGAACAATATAAAATTTAAATATTGTTTATTATTTCATTTATTTTATCAAACATAAATAAGATTAATTCAAAAATAATAATTTATGAAAAACAAGCATAAATAAGAATAATTAATCTAATTGTATTAATATTAAATTAGTATGGTAATATATTATAAATAAAATAAAAATAATAAATGAACAAATCCATAAATCATATTTTTTTGAACAATATAAAATTTAAATTTTTTTATTATTTTATTTATTTTGCAAACATAAATAAAAAGATTAATTCAAAATTAATAATTTATGAAAAACAAGCATAAATAAGAATAATTAATCTAATTGTATTAATAATAAGTGGTATGGTATTATATTATAAAATAAAATAAAAATAATAAATGAACAAATCCATAAATCATATTATTTTTGAACAATATAAAATTTAAATTTTGTTTATTATTTTTATTTATTTTACCAAACATAAATAAAATTAATTGAAAGTGAATTTATAGAAAACAAACATAAATAAGAATAATTAATCTAATTGTATTAATATTAAATTAAAATGTAGTATATATTATAAAACTAAAATAAGAATAATAAATTAACAAAACCATAAATCATATTTTTTGTGAACAAAATACAATTATTTTTATTATTTTTATTTATTTTACCAAACATAAATAAAATTAATTCAAAATTAATAGCATTATGAAAACAAGCATAAATAAGAATAATTAATCTAATTGCATAAATAATTTAATTGTTTTGATATTTTTTTGTTTTACTTTTATGCATGGCTAGTGAACATTTTGGAATGGCTTCAAACAGTATTGGTTGGGGAGCATGCGAATGAAGTAGATTGGTAATAGAAGAACCCCCAAATGTAAATATTGTGGAAAAGTTATTCATGGAAACTGTAAGATTAAACGACACATTGCACATATCTCACGTGAGACAGTAGAAGGATCTTCGAGAGTGTGCTTGCGAGTGTCACAAAGCATTAGATTGTATGTCTATTCTTGAGCGAAAAATTCGAATGAAAAAAAAGAAGGAGCGACTTATAAGTTCTTTAAATGAAGAACATTTTCATGGAAATTGATGAGGCCGGTCGATGAGTTGAGGAAGTCGGATGACTGATTTGAAGAAGACAAATGAAACTCTGAGTAAAGGGAGAAAGAGTCGTCGGTGTTTTGAAGAAGGTAGGCAAGGGGCATGAGGAGGGTGGTACTTCCTCAAGCCTTACGGGTGTGGAGGTACCAGGCGTGGCCCGAATCTGATTTCGACATAAGAGAAGGAGCTAACATACCCCCAGGGGATTGACTCCTACATGTTCCTTCCAAACAAATCAATAAAAAGTATGTTTTAAAGCTGAAGGTCTTGAAAGTGGGTAAAGCCATCTCTAAATTTTTTATCTTCAATGGAATACCTTTCATTGCAGCTGATAGTGGGCCTTACTATCAATCTATGATTGATACCATAGCAGAAGCAGGTCCGGGTATCAAGGGTCCAACAGGATACCAAATTGGCAATGCATATTTGGAGGAGTCTGGTAAGGTATATAACGAACACATTAAAAGGCGAATGGCACGTATATGGATGCACCATCATGTGTGATGGTTGAGTTCTAGAACTAAACTATCCATCAATTTCATGGTGTATTGTGATAGAAGCATGATATACCTTTCTTCGAGTTGACCGCTACCAACATACATAAAACTGGCCAGTTACATGCACTACGCCATGGATAAGATTGTTGAGAAGGTTGGGAGAAAAGCGTTATCTGTTAGTCGTGATAATGAAGCCGAGTTTTAAAGCAGCGGGTATGTTGTTGATGGAAAGCGCATGGCATTTGTTATAGTCTCTATGCGTAGCATTGTATTGATTTAATGCTTGAGAGATATTGGAAACATGAAGCATATTAAGGAGACTTTAGATAAATGGGCCGTCCTGAAGCTTTATTTATAATAGCTCAGTAGTTAATTTGATGGTTTCACCAGGATAGAGATCTCTTGCGTCGAGACCCAACCCGATTTGCCAGCGAATTTATTTCACTTCAGAGTCTTATACGTTATGAGGGCGATTTAAAGATGATGTGCCGCGACAAATGGTGATGGGATTTAAGCTTAGTCGAGACGAGAAAGAGTTTAAGAGATAAGGTATCAACCTTATCTTAAGCGAGTTGGTTTGGAAGAAGGCAAAGGAAGTCGAATCATCATGGAACCTCTTCAGGTAAAGTTTTGAAGTGGTTGATCAAGATAAAAAGCCCACACTTGTCGTCATTTATGGAAGCGATGGATAGAGCTAGTATTTAGTTATAAGAGCATCGGTGAAACATTAGGAAAGGTATTGCGATCGTTGACATAAGGGTGGGCAAATCAGTGCGTAGACATTTGCGTCTTGCGAGTAATACAAAATTATTATCTGGTTATTATTATCTTATTTAAAGGCAAAGTATTATAATTAATAATTTTTTTTATACAATACGACATTTTTTAAATCCAATGCTTCAATATTCAAAGCGATTCTCCCACCATCCAGGAAGTTAAACTTGGACTAAAGGAGGTTATCAAGTGGGTGAGATTTTGGATAGACAAGGCAAAAGCTATGAACGAGGTATAACAATGACATGTTATTTTATAATATATTTTGTATATATAATGTGCATTAATAAAGTGAAGAACATTACAATGTAGGTGAAATTATTTGGTTGAAGGCGAGGAGAATTTGGAAGTGCCTTAACCGGAAAAGCAATAAATCACTCTCTTTCCGGTACTCACTATATTTATTTATTTATTTTTAAATATAAATTGTCATATTTTCTATTAAATATATATTTGTGCTTAATATGTTTCTTTTTTTTTAATAATAGCTTAATGGTGAAACAATTATGGTGATGAAGGTCCACATCTTCAAAAGATTATTGTCAAAGTTCTAAGTCAAACATGTTCTTCATCTGGTTGTGAAAGAAATTGGAGCACATGGTCATTGATTCACACAAAGTTCTTGTCGTTTAGCAATGAAAAGTTGCATAAGTTAGTTTATGTCCATTACAGTAATGGAGCCGAGTTAAGAATTTGAAGTGCGAGAGCGAGACGATGAAGATTTGTACAATCAGTTGACACGAGATCATATTTTAAATAAACGTGATATAGATGATGAATCTGAAGGAGAAGAACCTATTTATCATCGATAATTTGGATTGGTTGGATCAAGACCTTCCCTCTAGGAAGGTAGGGCGTCGTCTTGTGGTAGTGCTGTACAGTAACAGGGTAAGTAGGCGTGGAAGCAGTATTGTGCAAGGAAGAGAAATTGGTTCTTCTCGTAAAGGTAAGGCTCCTCAAATAATTGTTTCAAATACTAGTAGTGATGAAGGTGACGATAGAGCCAATAGAGGGGGTAGCAACATTGTTGGTGATAGTGAAGATAGTGAAGACGCAGTGGGAACTGATGGACGGATGGTGGCATTGGAGCCAAGCGGTCTTTATTGATAGTGGTTATGTCGATCAGATTGAATCTGTGTGTCTTAAGAATTGAGGCGCGGGAAAGCCGAAGTATTCTTACACACACTAAAATCTTGATCCTGGATATAGGCAGGCATATGGGAACAACTGACACTTGGAAGAGTGACCATTTCCTAGTGATGATGACTATTCCGATGGGCATGATTATAGATCGGTGTAACGGATTGATGAGCACTTCCCGATCCGCTGGCTGCAGGAAGCGTACCTCATTCGGGGGAGGAGTGGAATCTATCATAACTTTGGAAGTAGTGATAATTCTTCGATGCTTTTTTAGTGGTATGATTTTGATGGAGTGTTGACCAACTAGACGAGCTAGTGATTCCTATAGATATGACCAATCTTACGATATGATGCGTTGCTCGAGGTTTTGGATACTATCGGCGTAGTGTTGGGCGATACGGCCTCAGGCCATATTTTCCTAATTATGGATCATCAACCCAATCATCTCCAGCCAACACATTCCAAGTGATGAACAATTCTTTCCAACCACATTCTCGTATGCAAATTATGCGTCCTAATTTGGCGCTAACAGTCCACAGAGACTAATATTGATGATAATGATTTTAGGCCCCCTCGGCATTCAACATGGTGATGATTGTTATTTGGTGACATTTTGTTATATTTGAAATAAAATAATTTTGCTTTGTTAACATTAGCATACATATCTTTTCAGAATGCTTCATTAACTATTTAAATAATTTTTAAATATAAAAAAATTTGTTTATTAAAATTTTAGCTTCCTTAATTATATATTTAATAATTTATATAATATTTTAATAATTTTAAATATTTTAATCATTTTATTTCGCGTGTCGGCTGATCTGTGACCGTCTGCATGACCGGGTTACGATCTCGGGACCGTGAAGTCGGCCGTCTGAGACTTTGAACCATGGTTAGCACCCCAGTGGATGCCCTTCTGTTGGATGAGATCAATTATGATATAGGGTCTGCGGGCTTATCTTGGATTTCTCCATTTTGAATTGACGTGTTGGCTAAGCTGCTTCATGTAGTGCCTACATAACTGAAGAAGACTTGAAGAACCCACAGCTGCCAGTTGGTAAGATACTAGGCTCCCAAAACCTTTATTTTTTTTTTAACCTTGTGTTTTTTCATTTACTGGAGAGTGTGCATCATAGATTGAAAGGAGATGCTTTTGCAATTGATGATTGTGAAGTTGGAAGCACAAGGAAGCTCGCGAAAGAAGTGCGCGGTGGAAGTAGAAGCGGAGGAAAGTAGAAATTAGGTCTGACTATGGACAATTGATCTTCTTATACTTTTTGGATTATGCGAATGTTGTGATCTTATTTTATTTCAAATACTCTATGTGATGTGTCGAAATAATACAATTTAATGTGTGTTTATCCCCTCATTTTGCTTATAGCTTGTGTAGATTAAGGCTTAGAAGCCTTCTTGGAATATTGGATCGTCACTTTCAATCAATGGTTTACTTTTATCTGATTTGGTTTTTGAGTCTAATTAAGGCTCAAAGACTATGTCTTTGCTCTTAGGAAGCTTTTGTCTGAGTTAGTTTACTTTGAAAGCAATGGTTTATGTAACACTTCAAATTATACCCTAACAATTTTATAACATGTTTAGGGTATAATAAAAATGAAAGTATATTTTAAAATAAAGATAAAAATAAAATAAGTAAGAATCCGGAATTATACAAAAGTTAAGGGTAAAGTCTATGCCAAAGTAGGAATATGCATAAGTTAAGAATAATAGAGAAGATGAGAGGCTAATGTAAAAATATCAAAAATTGATTGGCAAATATTAGAGTTAGAGGACCAAAGTTATATAAAAAGGGATAAAATCAAATAAGGATAAGATCAAAATAAATATCTCATTTTGGTCTTGAAGAAAGGGAGAGCAAAAACGGATAGAAGAAGAGAAGAGAAGAAAGAAGGAAGGCAAAAAGAAGATCACGGGTATGGATTCTAGTATGGAAGTCTAGTGTTTTGTATGGAAGTTTAGTGTTTTGTATGGATTTGAGTATGTTATTTGTCTATTTTTGGTATAGAAAGTATAGATACATGGTTTGGAACCCTCTATTTTGTGTATGGGTTGGGTTTAGAAACTCTCAAACTCATTTCTTGTTAGGGTTGAGTTGAGAAGAGCTCTAAGGCTCCTATATATGTGTTTTAGGAAAGATCTGGTTGCAATTTGAACCAAGAAAATTTCCCTATTTTTGATCATACGCATTAGCCGGACCTTAGAACTGATTTTTGGGTAAGAAATAAAGGGAATTTGGCAGTGAGTCATTATGGTAAATTGTAGCCACATCAATGAAATTGATGTTAGGCTTTTGAATTTCTCAATTCGGACCTATGTATCTGATTATGGCCGCTACCCCACCTGGGACGGTGCACCTCTCGGCCAATGACCCATTTCAGTAGATCACCTCGGCGGTCACGGCTGACCAGTGCACTGGCCAATATTAACTCAGCGGTGCACCTTGGCGGAGACGAGGTCAGCTCGGCGGTCGGGTTGGCTCGGTCGGTCGGTCAGTCATTTCGGCTAGTTAGGTCGGCTTCGGGAGTTTGACTACGTGTGATCTCCAACTTCGGAAGGTCATAACTTCTTCGTCCAAACTCCATTTCGAGTGTTCTTGGAGTCTATGGAAAACCCATTGAGTCAAGAATCCAGCCATATATAGTATGATAAAATTGGAACCCATATTAGGTCCATAAATAAGGAAAAACAGTAAGCATACATGATAATCATAGTTATTCATGAATATAATGAGATATGAAAAATGCAAAGATACGAATGATGAGTATCTTAAATACTCATTTTATCCCTATGCTTTAGTTAGTTTTTCTAGTGTTTTTATGTTAAATAAGTGCCCTAATGCTCTAAAAGTTCATACTTATGATCAGGTCATCCATTTGGTGGAATTGTGCAAAATTGGTGGTAAAGCGCTACGGAAACAGCTCTTTGTATTTTGACGTTTCGGATATCATATGAGCTCAATTAAATCAAGCTTTATATATGAATTCCTAAATTTCAAAAGAGCTTTCAGGGGATACCAAGAACATCCAAAATTAGAGTTCGATCAAAGAAGTTGCATGCAAGTTCGAGCCTTGAAGAATCGGCAAACATTTACGGCACTTCAGCAGGAGAGGCTACTGAATTTTTGACGTTTTCGGGCATTATATGAGCTCTATTACTCAATCCATATATGGATGGATTCTACACTTCAAGATCTTTCTAACGGTACCAAGAACACCCAAATCGGAGTTCGGATGACAAAGTTATGGCCTTACGAAGTTGGAGAAAAAAACAAGGAACAGAATCATAGCATCCCGATGTCGCAACGTTGCTGCACGACGTCGCGATGTTCGGGGTCGGTTTTGGGTGGATTTTTAGCCCATTTGAGCCCATAATGGAGGGTTTTAAAGCTTAACCCGAGGAATTGAAAAGGAGGGGAATTTGTGACAAATTTTGGAGCTTTACGAAGGAGAAGCCTCTCTTGGGAAACTTAATACTAGAACATCTTGAAGGGAAAAGCTTGAAGAAGAAGAAGATTGAAGAGAGAGATGGGGATTTCATTCAAAATCGTTTATTTTCATCCTCTTTCTTTTTCTCTTTCTTTTGATGGTTTTTCTTCCACATAGAGATGTTCTAGGTTTGGATGCAGGGTTTTGTAAAAACCCTAAGCACTTATGGATTAGTTTAATTTTCATTTTATTTAATATAAGTCTGATTTTTATCGACTTGCTTTATTTACAGAATAATTATATTGGTTGGCCAACTTTGGCATGCCATTGCTAGAGTCTGAGATCGGGAATAATGACTCCTAAGGACATGAATCGCGACAATTGGTGTCGGGGAATAGAGATATCTCGGAGTTCGAGTGTGGCATTAGGGTTTATACATTTAAGGCGTTTCGGATCGAGGGGTTAAGTGATGCAATACACCCCTGCAGCGAATGGCGGATATATCTCGAGAGAGAATATCTTGTAGGCATGATCAACCCGCTAGCATAAATCATATGAAATATTAAATAAACAATTTATCTAGGTTAGAATCCATCGAGTGTGGCAGGTGACGGTAAAACCCTAGTTTTCCTAGTTTTTCCATCAATCAATTAATTCAATAGTTTAATATTAGTTTCTATTTAAATTAGCATTAATTCACAATAAGATGAGATCCAAATATTATTTAAAGTGTTAAGTCAGTATTCGACACACTTTTCTTCGTGGGAACGACACTTAACGAGCCACTATACTACGTGAACTCGACGCGTATACTTGCGCGTATAGGCCTGCGTTTTTACTTCATTTTTACACTCTCTTTAAAAGCCTGTCAACGAATAAATGATTGTACATATTGCACATGATTACCGGATGACCATAATTATTCGGGAATATGAGATATGTACTGAACATAAAAATACACATGGATTGTCTACTTAGAACCTGGTAGAGGGATAGATAGGCATGCCTATAGGGACACAGTTGTTGCAGTATACAACTTACAAATATCGAGCCCTAGTTTGGTCGATGACATAAATCCGTTTGGATCATTACATGACATGAGTCAGCATCTCCGTACGGTGATGATACCTTGAATATATGGCCTGTTTAGGTCACATATTACATGGCATAGGTCCTTTGTCTCGTCTGATGATGATACCTCAGGGTATATACGAGATGAGATTCTTGTCTAAATGCAGTGATAGTACAGTAGATTGCATACATTTATTTCCCATATCCGCTTTTAAGGTATTTGCAGACATGAAACATAAAAGAAAATGACAAGTATATGCAAATGAAATATAAAGAATATATGACATGATATGAGAACCATAGCACTACTATGCGATGATAGTATATAGTTACAAGAACAAGAAGTAAAGTACAAGATGACATGAAAAGTATATAAAATATGATAAGAAATGAAACATGTTGTGAAAAAGTATATAACTGAGAAATGATAAGTATATATAAATGTTATATGTGTCATAAGTATATGCATTTGTATAGAAGTGTAGGAGACCCTCGGTAAGGAGTCATCCATATGTATTAATTCCCACTAAGTGTAAAGCTTAGCACGAGTGTTTTCATCTATGTAGGTACAGTAGAGGAAACCCGGAGGACAGATCAATCGCATCGACGGTCAGGCCAAGTACATCGCATAGGTGCCTTTGGAAGACGCTTCGATCCTGTTTTTGTATATGTAATTTTGTTTTATTTGTAAAACAATGTAAATATTAATAATATTAGAACACTTCCATATATGGAGCTTGTATATATTTTGTAATCCGCTGCTACAGAATATAATACAAGTTAAATGTTTAACATTATATGAATGAACAAACTTAGAGGCTATAAGTTTAAAAAAATAAATAAATAAATAAAAATATGACACCTTCGCTCGACACAGGGTGCCAGGTTGGGGGTGTCACAGTTTATCTCTGGATAAAATACTCAAAAAACAATTAGTCAATTAGATTAAATAATGGCGCCTTTATAGTAGCGACCAACACATGACCACCCATCTATATATCACCTTATAGTTGCGACTTGGAAATAGCCTTAACTATAATCATCTCCTATAGTTGCGGCCTAAAAATGACTTCAACCGTAATCCTCTCCTTTAGTTGTGGTCGGGAATGATCCCTTCCATAAGCCCTTATTAGTTTACACATTTTTTAGTTGCAGCCCAAACTAAACTTGTAGCTATAATCTTTTAGTCATGTCCCCTATAGTCACACCTTGTTACGACCTATTTTATTTGCAACCATATCAAATAGTTGCACATAACCTTCCTTTTGGTTAAGGCCAATGGTCCTAACTAAAAGCTCACTTCCTTGTAGTGGAACTTTGGTCCCACCCATGGCAGAACAGAATCTCAACCCCACCATCCCTCTAGGCCTCCACCTGATCTTCGCCTTCACTCTCCATGAAGACCATCGACACCTTACTTGTGATGCCCCAAATCCAAGGGTCCCGTTAACAACCTGTCAACCCACGGAATTCCTGTGGATTTCGGGTGACCCGATACCACACTGTTGTGTCCTATTTATTGGGATCCATATTTTAAAAAAAATCGGGGAGAGCCTCCTTTGCTGAGGGAGCTCTACTTGACATAACTTTGAATAACGGTATAATCATAACCCATCCGAAGTCTCGACATAAATAATATTGACCTTAGAGAGGGTCCATCATCCATATCCCCGATATACATCCCTTTCTGGGATCCATTCATTCCACATTTAAGTCAAATATGAAAATAAAGCGACTTAATTACAGTCCATAAGGGTCAGATCCACGGCGCTCTTAGTAATTACATCACCCAGGTTATTTATCTGATAGTCCAAGAATTTAATTACAATTCTTTTTTATAAAATACTTTTACAAAGTATTGTCAAGGCCACATGTCGACCTTCACCGTCACGACCACATTAGAGATGTGATCTCCTTATAAACTCCTTGTCTTAGAAAAAATGGGTCCATGACCCAAGTGAACAATGCTCAGTAGTGATAATCTCTTACAAGGGTTACTCCCCACCTAAGTGCTCATACAATGATCACACCAACCCATACACATCCAAGTGAAAATGTCTACATGAATGTCGTATGTCTTGCATGGAATATCTTCATGCCCATATCCCGAGTCACTCATCGACTCCCTCACACACGCTATGCCCGAGTGTGACAAATTGTCATAGTAGTATAATGACACACATATCTGGGAATCACCTGGTACCGCGTGCCCAATCTGATCTTGCGATGGGCGTGTCACGTCAATCCATTCTTGTCGCTATGGCCCCTGAAAGTGCATGTGATACTTGTGTGGTGTCTTAACTGAGCATGAACTTTTCGACTTCACGTCGCGGTCTCTTACACTCATGTCTGAACTTCCGGATCACATCGCGGGTCTTTTACCCATGTTCCCGGGCTTTTCCTGTAGAGGATGCGACCTCCTTTTTGCTCATGACACACATTAATTATATTTCTTTTTATGTTTTAAATAGTGAGACATATATTGGACGTCGTCCAAAGTACGAGTTCACTACCCATTCATCAACACTGATGATGGATGACATGCACACACACCCAATATGCTAATGTCCCTGTGCATGTGAAATGCAGATATGTCATTTCATGCTATGTCATGCTACATGCATAATAAGAGCTACATGCAAGATTTATAAATTTCGGATAATTATATTTCCTATATATAATTTTCATTCATCCTGTTTCCATATTAATATATCCATGAAGCACATGTTAACATGATTTTTTCTGGCTTGACATGTTTTTTTTTTTTCAACAATAACACACAAAATGGTCCAAATCTCGGACACACATAAAACAGGGCACCTCTTGGTCCCTTCATGGTTAAATCAGATTCTTGTGTGATGCCAAAACACACCTGAAAACCGAAGACATCGGTCAAGTTAAAGCAAACACGAACCCGATCCAGGTAGTAAAGCGATTACGAAAATTCAACGGGTGTCAAAATAGTCATGAAAATTCGGCCGGGGCGTCAACCGAAAATTCAGTCGGTTGTCAAAAATTCCTAAAAATTCCTATGCCGATCCCAAAATTTGGGACTGAAATTTCGACCTCTAAGAAAACCCCGAGCCATTAAATGGCATTTAGGCTGAAAAATAACCCAAGTAATTTTACCTGCGTGGAGTTTGTGAAAGCTCAGATTTGATGCCGCGCGTGGCTGCGATGCGATGGATCAACTTGCCTTTTGCTCCCTCTCTGAGAAAACCCTACGGATTGATTTCCGTAGATCTTAGACATAAGCAAAAAAAAAATTTACTTTCTCTCTCTCTCTCTCTTCACGCTCTCCCTCACGCACCATCCGTCTCCCCCTTTGCTTTCCTTTTAACTTCTTTTTTTCTTTTTATCATTTTTTTTGCCATGTGTTCATCTCTCATTTGGGTCTGTTTTTACCCCGAAACAATTTATTTATTTTCAGTTCAATTTATTTTAAATGAACTTAGTTCAATCCATTTCCTAACTTTCGAGATTTTGGTAAAAATTTCATCCTTGGAATCCTTGATGACATCACTAGGCTTCGTAAAATTCTGATTGTCTCCATAATTCGATGAAATTTTCTGAGTCATAGATTTAGTAGAAACCCAGTTTAATGGCGCAAATCGTTTAGATCATCAGAGATCTAGAAATTTTCTAGGCTTCACCAACCATTCTGGCAATTTGTTATTATTAATATCATTTTCTTTATTTTGAAAATTTCTAATGTTCTCGGGTTTGTTCTTCTCCCCTTATGAATTTCTTCCCCAGAAATTCATATATACTAGCACGAGCACATGCATATCTGATAGTCATTCTAGTTCAGTATTAGACAGCGCTTTTCATCATCCCTCGAATAGGAAAGATAGGTGACTTGAATTGTGTCCTCTCATTCCCAAATTGCCTCCTCCACTCCTCGGTGTTGCCATAACACTTTCACTAGCCTCAAGGTCTTGCGTCATGGCTTGAATCAGACATATTCAAGATACGGTCCCTCTTCCATTGGGTCCCATACGCGTATCATGATAATCCCTCATGATCCGGCTACTGTAGGTATCTGGGTATACTTCGCTTGACATGGAGATGTGGAACACCTCATGACATTTGATAAACTCGGTGGTAGCTCCAACCGATATGCAATTGTGTCTACCTTCTCGAGTACCTCGAAGGGCCCAATTTACCTTGACGCTAGCTTTCCTTGCTTGCCGAATCTGACCACTCATCTCTTAGGCATCACCTTCAAGAAGACGTGATCACCCACCTCAAACTCTAGAGGTCGACGCCGTTTGTCGGCGTAGCTCTTTTGTTGGCTTTGAGCCGTAAGAAGACGCTTATGTATCAAACCCACCTTCTCCAAGGTGTCTCCAATCAAATTTGGACCAGTGATAGAACTCTCTCCCACCTTTGTCCAACAAATTGGGGATCGACATGGCCTCCCATATAAAGCCTCATAGGGTGCCATCTGTATACTCGCATGGTCATTGTTGTTGTAGGTAAATTCCACCAAGAGGTGGTACTCATCTGACTACCTTAGATTCAGATGCATGCTCTGGCTTATGTCCTCTGGCTACATATGGTCCTCTCCGACTGACCATCGGTCTGTGGATAAATAAAATGGTGCTCATCATCCATTGTGTCCCTATGGCCTTCTAGGAACTCTTTCAAAAGTGTGTCGAAATATGGGATCCCTGTCCGATACGATAGAGACTGGCACTCCATGTAATCGGAAAATCTCACAAATATGCCGTGAGAATTCCTCCCGATTAATGGTCGTCACCTTTAACTTTAGAAAGTGTGCCCGACTTAATTAATTTAGTCCCACTATAACCCATACGACATCATGCCTCTGTTTGGCTGTAAAGAGTGGCAGGGGGTCCTGAAATCCATCATGACATGCCCACTTCCACTCTACTACCTCCGAGGTTAGAGAGAGTAGCCTGCTAGCCACGGTGTTCGGATTTTACTTTCTGACATGTGAGACACCGTCGAACAAAATCCCCCGACACGATGTCGCTTCATTCACTCTAGTATCACGTGAAGATCATGATACATCTTTGTGTACTGGATACGGTAATCGAGGGAGCGTGGGAACTCTGGGAATCTCCTCTCTCGGATCATTAGCTAGGGAACCCGACTTTATCCCCTAAAATGAGACTAATACATTGTGGATGTGACCTTCCTCGCTCCATGCGACCTTGATCCACGATGGATAATATCTCCTTTATCCTGCCACATGACAGTTACCTGCTCAATAAGGATGGCATAGCTACCAAAATCCCTAGTGCTCCTGGCGATCAGCATGCTGCGGCTTTAAGCGTCCCACCGATCTCGGCATCGCAGCTCTTGGGAAACTAGACTAGCCGGTACTCCGTGACTTAGATTGAGTGCATTAGCCGCGGTAGTGTCTGAGGAGTGAAATCATAGTCCTCGGATCTCCATCCATCACGTTACTCATGTTGAGGTCATTTGTGTGAAAATATACGCCGGACTCTTGTGGTGCGAAAATACCTCATTTGCTCACCACTTCATCTAGTAGTGGCACCAAATCTTTAAAGCGAAGACTATGTGTGTGACTGGATCATGTGTAGGGTAATTCTACTCATGATTCTTGGAAATTGTCTAGAACCATAAGCCCTGACCCTCCGGACGCGCCAGAGACACATCGAGTTAGTCCACAGAGACATCGCTAGGACACTTGAGTGTACCTCTGTCCCTGTTTCGGGACTATCAAAATAGGAGCTATAGTAAGCCTCATTTTCAATTCCTAGAATGTCTTCTCACTCAGGTCATTCCACTAGAATTTTGACCTCTTTCTAGTAAACAGAACCGGAGCGCTCAGGTGAAGTGCTGATGCAATAAAACCCTTGTCAATGATTCTTGTAGTTGGACCTTGAGTTTCTGCAATGGCCGTTGCCATCTATGGGAGTCATAGAAATGGGCGACGTACGGGGGGTGTAACTCAATGATAAAGTCTACATCCTATGCGAGTAATCCCCGTGTTTCGTTGGACTTGTCCGCCCGAGCTTCATGAGCTATCAGAGGTAGATCGATTCTTGTCTCACCTCGTCCTCCCGAGGTAAGGCTTGGTGCTTGACCCGTGTTGTCGCTCCATCTCGGAATCATTACCTTTAATAAGAAGTCGAGCATCATGTACTCCTCGAAAGTCACATGGAAGCACGTCAGGTGTGTATGCGAGGGGAAATCCTCGTACTATCGTAGTCAATGGCGACGGTGTCTTGATCGACTAATCCCATGCCCGATAAGGACATCGAATCTAATATGTCCATGCAGAAGGTCCTTTGTGGGAGTAGAATCCTTAGGATCTCTAACTCCTGATCGACATATCTGTTCGATTCTCACCTAGTCCACTGGGGAGGAGACTCACGTATAACGACTCATCAGGAGTCTCTACCTCTAAACCCAGAAACATCCACCTTTGGATCTTGTTCTGAAAAGAATACGATCACTAGAATCAAATAATATCTTGGCCATAGCGAGATAGCATAAACATACAACTGTATCCAACCGGCGATCGGTAGCTCGATCGGCGGTGTGATGCGTAGACAACGCCCCTAGGTCCTGATGTCTCGGCCGGAGTGAGGCGCGAGGACCCAGGCAGGAAACCCACCCAGGGATTCCCGAATTGGTCCCACTGAGTCGAGTTCTACATTTATCCACCCCAGGGAATCCCGATGAAACCCTGACTTTAAGAAGAAAGTAAACACCTGCATTAATGTAATACCTCGATATATATATAAAATATCCCACCAATAGCTCAAATCCTGCCAGACCCATCTTCTTGTGGAGTCATAACGAAAACACACATGATAAAGACTCATATGAGTTGATTCTAAGATCGAGCATTCCCCAGAGTGTTTGCCGAATTTAGGGGTTCAATGAAAATACATAAGTCGATAAAGAAGGCGGATAGATAAGATAGAATCTGCTGTTGCGTGAGCAGGTGGCGTAGAAGGTGGCGCGAGGTAGATCTCTACTGGATTTGCTGGACTGAAGAAACAGTTCTGGAAGCAATAAAGCGTGAGATGTCGTCTCGGTGAGTGGCATAATTTATAAGAGGAAAATAAAGTTTTATTTTCTAAGATTCCTTCTCTCAGAGACCTCACGATCACTCTGCACTATAAGGTTCCTAGTTTGGAGATCATTCTAAAACCCAGGGTATACCCAAGTCCCAACAATGTGAAATTCTATGTCGAATTTAGCAGGCATCATTATCAAAACCTTATAACATGAATTTATTCACAACATAAAAATTGAGCATAAAATATATAACCCATCCATGCTCACCAAAATAAGCATGAAAATACAATAACCACCAAATATTGAGATGGTTATACCTTACTCGAAGGAAACCAACAATGCGAGTACCATACCGTAGTAAGCCGTCGGTAAACCCGGCCCCGCGACGCGGTGGCAACTATTAAACCTTGGGTGGCTTGGAGCATCCGCGTGGCAACTAATGGCTTAGCCGGGTGAGCCATCGCGTGGCGCTAATAAACGCCGGGGTAAACTGGAGCATCACGTGGCAACTAATAAGCGGCGGGTGGCTTGGAGCATCACGTGGCGACTAATAACCTTGGGTGAACCCGGAGCATCAAATGTGACATAATAGGCCGGGTAAACGACATCACGTGGCAACTAATAAACCGGGTGAACTTGAGCATCACGTGGCAACTAATAAACCTTCCACGTAAACTTGGAATTATAATCATTGCTTAACCTTTCCAATATCTGCATTTATAAATCATTTCACAAAGTCTCAAAAATCCATTTCTTAAATCAATAACTTTTCAAAAATGGTTTTAAAACCTCGTCATATACCAAAAATGTTTAAATACATTAATTTATCCATGAACTTCAGTAAAATTTCCAAATATTTAAAAATGTTGACAAAATCCACATGAAATGATAACTTGTTTATATAAAACAAATAATTATATTTACGCATAACCAGATTCGATCAAATAAGTTATATATATATATAATAATTAACAACAATTATATCATAATAATACCCCTGAAAACATTTTAAAACATGTAAACCCTTTCATAATTTATAGATCTTCGATCCTGCTTTCACTCTGCGAGGGCGTCTCCCCGATTCAGCGTGGCGCTGTAATATAATAAAAATACCATTAGGCTCAATTAAACTAAACCAAAAGACATTGGGACGCCCCCAGAATGTCTTTGAATAATCTTGTGAAACTATCTAAATTGGACCCAGATAGGTCGATTACTCTGATGTGCCACTATAGACCGGTACCAAAAATTGGGACTTTTTGCCGAGGCTAATTTTTCGAGTGAACCTTCCAATAACTCATACAAATGTCCAATTTCACTAATCCAACTTCAATTTTGCCTAATTTGACCAATTGGTGTCCAATTTCGGTCCAAACCTTTTCGGTAATTATCCGATATGACCCAAAATGGAAAACTAACCAAACGATGTCCAAAATTTACAAACTTTATATCAATGGAAAGCTCAAGAGACCAGGAACACAGCAATACCCTTACCTTGGTCCAAAGGTTGCTATGGTGGCCGGAAAACTCGATCCAACAGTCGACCAACTTTGTTTTCGTCGTATCTTTCAAACGGTGAGGAATCTGCAAAAAGGGACCACGGGAATGAGTTCAGAGGGTCCAAAAATGGTGGGAGGGAGGTATGGGTCGGCCTGAAGTGGCCGGAAAATGGGAAAATTCGGTGACCCACCGTGGCAGCAGCCGCCGTGTTCGCCAGCCCAATTTGGGCACGTTCGGCGATGGTTCGCCGTGAAATTTTTCCCCATGACTGTCGATGCGGTGGTGGCGCTCCTCTGGCCGGCGATGCAAGTGGGTGGCGATGTCTCCTCCACGGCCGAAACCAGTTTGGTAAATGGGTCGAAGCGACCCGGAGTTCGATGTTCATGGTTTTTGGGAGTTTCTCAGGGTTTTGGGCTCAATGGGTGTGTTGGGACTAGGGTTCTATTTGTACATAGAAACTAGTTCTCCTCTAGAGCACCAGATTAGCTTCCTGGGTAAAACCTAGGCGGTTGGACAACTGCTAAAACCTTTCTTTGCTTGAACTCAGAAGGTCATAACTTTCTATCAAGTAAAGTAAGTTTTGGCGTTCAACTTGATCTATAAATATAATAGTGGGACTACGAAGTGATGTGTAGTGACCAAATTATTCATCCTTGAAAAAATTCAACTTGAGCCCATCTTAATTGTTGGTCAAACGTTTTAAAAACTTGTATTATTTAGTGCAGTGCGTTACAACCTACCACCCCCATAAGAAAAATTTCATCCACGAAATTAGTACCTCGTCATGGAAGGAATCAAGATGCGCTCGCATTTGGTCCTCGCTCCCAAGTCGCCTCCTCGACTTGGTGGACTCTCGAAGGACCTTATTGGGATATTGTCTTGTTGCGAAGCTCTTCTCTTCCTCTACGAGAATGCGCACTCATTTGCTCCTCATGGGATAAAGTCATCCCTGTTCGATCTACGGTGTCTCCCGACACGTGAGGATCGAGATATGCCATAGCATGGGATGGAACCATTATGGACTCGGCTCCTTGACAAGTCTAATCTATAAGCCACTTGGACTATCCTCTCGCTTGATCTCCAAAGGTCCCGATGTAGCGAGGACTTAACCTCGCCCCAGCGTGCCACGACCTTCCGGGAGAGCTTCAAGAATGCTCGATCTTTAACCTCCAGGCTCAAGATCCTTTCTCGCTTGTCCATAGCTCTTTTGCTGTCTGTTTGCTTTCAGCCTAGCACGTATAACACAACCTTGTCCCTTTGTCGTTTGTCTGATCTCGGGGACCTAGTAATTTCCTTTACTTGATCTCACTCGACATAGCGGATGCGACATTGCTTCACATGATGCCTCATAAGGTGACATCTCAATGCTTGAGTGATAGCTATAAAGTGAACTCTTACTTGAGTAGATATATTTCAATGTCCTTTGAATTCTTGTACACATGACCTCGACATATCATTTAAAGTCTGAATAGTCCTCTCAGTTGTCCATCGGTCACGAGGTGAAAACGATACTCAGAATTGACTTGACACCTAAGTTCCTTCATCGAAGAAATCCTTGAAACCTCTGAAGTGAATAAAACGGATCTTTGCTCAAAGATAATTGACTTTGGCGCTATACAAACTCACTATATGATTCATAAAGAGTTCCGCTAGTTCTGAGGAGAAAACTTCTCACGAATAGGTATGAAATGCGTGGACTTGGTGAGTCGATGGAGCTACTACTGAATGTCGTCATGTCTACGAGGCGCTGGGAGGGAATTTGAATACAAAATCCATTGTAATGCGCTCCCATTTCCATTCTTGGATGGGTAAGGGCTGCAGAAGTTCAGAAGGCTTTTGTCTCTCTGCCTTCACTTGTAGACAGATGAAGCACTTGGATACATACTCGGCAACTTCTCTTTTCATCCCCGACCACCAATAATATTCCTTCAGTGTATGGTACATCTTGGTACCTCTGGGTGCATAACGCATAAACGAACATGACCTCCAGTATTTTCCTTTTTAACTCTTCGAGTTGCTAGAACACAAAGCTAGAACTTCAATCCGCGAGGCCACAAATCGCCTACAATAAATGAATCAGATTGTTCCCGCTTCCCTCGACTTTCTTTCTCATGCTCATCAAATGGGATCTTCTAGTTGTGCCTCGAAAATTACAATCTACAAGTGTCGGTCGTGGTTAGGCCAGCAAAAAGTGCTCTGAAGCATGCATCCTCCAGCTCCGACACCCCCGACTCTCGCAGCTCGACCATCGATAAGGTTGTATTATGCGCATATAAGCGAAAGAGGCACGTAGACTTCTGCTCGAGGCATCGCCAACTGCATTTGCCTTACGGATGGTAGTCAAATAGATGCAATCATAATCCTTAAGTAATTCCATCCACCTCCTCTGCCTTAAATTTAACTCCTTCTGGGTAAATAAATATTTAAGGCTCTTATGGTCGATAAATATCTGACACGTCGCTCCATACAAGTAATGTCTCGAGTCTTATTAGAAAATCACATGACAAGTTCAAGTCCTTGAGTAGGATAATTGACTCGTGTTTCTTCAAATTTGTCACGGAAGTATACGCCGACTCTCTTATCATATTTATAATCTGACCTAAACCTTGGTGTGAAGCATCGCTATAGACCTCGAACCCCTCGTTGCCCTCTCGCAATGTCAAAACAGGAGTTGACGTCAACTTTTCCTTGGTGTTTTGGAAGCTTCCCTCCTTTTTGTCGATCCACTCAGGATTTAACTCCTTTCCTAGTCAAACATTGAAGTGGTCACGCTATCTTTGAGAACCGCCTATGAACCTGCGGTAATACCTCGTAATCCCGAGAAACTTATACATCCGCAAGTAGTTGGTTGCTCCTGTTGCCACTTTGCTTCTACTTTACGAGGATCCACATAAATGCCATCGTGAAACCACATGTCAGAAATCCCACTCGGCTCGACGAAATTCACATTCTTGAACTTGGCATCTGGTAGTGCTTGCCTTAAAGGTGCGCAACACCAAACAGTGTCTCTCATGCTCCAACTCGCTCCTCAGTGCACAAGATATCGTCGATGAAACCGATGACAAACCGATCTAAGTATGAATGGAAGACTAGGTTCATCAAATCCATGAAAATTTCTTTGGGGCATTAGTGATCAGAAAGACATCCTTTAGAAACTCATAATGCCCGTATCTGAATCCCAAATGCCGTCTTGGGAATGTCGGAGTTCACAATCATGCTTGATGGTATCGACTCAAGTCGATCTTGGAGAACACTCTTGCACCTGGGCACGATCAAATAGATCATCAATCAGAGGCAAAGGATATTCTGAATGGTGACCTTATTATTTGTCTGTAGTCTATACACAACCTCCAGTATCATCCTTCTTCTTCACTGAAATAACAAGGCGCTCCCAGGTGAAATCTTTGAGCCTAATGATCACATCCTGACTCTTGTAGGCGGAGTCTTCAACTCTTTCAACTCAACCGGTGCCATTCTATAAGGTGGTAAGAAATAAGAGTTGTACCCGAGGACTAAATCAATGGGAAAATCATTTCTCGTTACGGAAGAGCACGGAAGATCGTGGGGGAAACACATCAGGAAGAGTCCACTCCTCTTGGTGCATCCTCTAATCCTTCGCTACTACAGTGTCAACCGTGAGCTAGATGCCCCTTACAACCTTTTTGAAGTAAACATCTAGCGAAATGGCCCGGAAATCAAACTGAAGGTGCTGCGCCTCAGCTCTCCATGAAGACCTCTTTTGGTAGTCCCGATTCGTCTAAATATCACTCCCTACGGAAACAATCCATTGAAGCATAGTTTGAAATGACGATCCATCGAGATCACATCCGGCCCTTGAAGTCTATTAATATCAAATCTACTTCACATAACTTGGCCCTCGATAGTAAGCGAAGCTACCCTTAAGCATCGGCTAGGCCATAGGACTCTCACGTAGGCGTGGCAATCAAACCACATCCCGAAAGGCTGGAAGTCACATCGACTGTGCGACATACTCCGCGTGAAATAAAGAGTGTGTGGCCACAGATTGATGAATACCGTGCATCGTCACCAAAATAGATAATGTACTATCCTGGCATTTGTCGGGGTGGCACCGCGCCTCACTGTAGTCCTGCCTCGCTTCTGCCTCTAGCGGGTGGTTGTCTTCCTCTACATTTGCCTCTGGCCGGCCCAGTGCAGGCTAACATCGTGCTAAAGGAATCACAAGTGCGCCACTGCTTTGTGTATCCGGTCCTCCATGCCCACTAGCCGCCCAGGCCCAGTACGATCCAGAGACTCTAGTGCAGTTGCTGATTCTCTATAGGGGCGATCCCTCTTTGAAATGTCTATCTGCCTTGAAAGCATACATTGCTCCCTGCGGCATGGTTCATCATGAGTCACATTGCAAACGCCACAAGTTGAGGCGAGGCCGTCTCGGTCTGCGAGACCTACGAGAGAGTGGCTCTTTTGCCACTACTCAACGATTGAAATCCGGAACCACACGTATGTCCACCTCTACGAGAGCACCTTCTGCGGCACCATATCTGTCCCCACTGGATCCTCTGCTGCCCGAAGATCTAGAGCTGAAACTACCCCTCTTAGATGATCCCTGACTGGGGCTCCCCGAAGACAATCCATCGTATGATCGACGCTTAGTCTGGCGTATCAGGGTTTGTCTCTCCACCTCTAGAGCGGCGTCTCTCATCGACTGATACGTGGGATGATCGAGACTGAGAGGCTGAAGCTATCGAGCTCACTCGATCCATCGAAACCTCCCTCTTCACAATTGACCTCATCATGACCAAATTGGGACCCGAAATCCGATAGCTCTCTGAATGCGCTCATATGAAGCGTCATGCTACCCTTAGTGAGCGTCTCAAACCTCTAGCCTCTTGAGTCTCGAACAAAGGGTGGGGCAAAAGCTTCAGTGTGGCAGTCTTGAGCTATTGCTGAGTGTGACGTTTCTAGTCCTCTCATAAGCCCACCACTTCTTGCACTACCTAGCGAGAAAACCCGGTATCACGACTCTATCCTCGTCGGACAGCTGCGTACCTCG
Organism: Tetrastigma voinierianum; assembly: GCA_016808115.1. Classification (NCBI taxonomy): domain Eukaryota; kingdom Viridiplantae; phylum Streptophyta; class Magnoliopsida; order Vitales; family Vitaceae; genus Tetrastigma; species Tetrastigma voinierianum. The sequence continues at coordinate 89,190 of JAEQBH010002159.1, read as the reverse complement.
TCGAAATCTTCTACGTGTCCTTCGCGAGGATAAAGCCACCATGGGATCATGAAGCCATCAAAACCTTTGCTCGAGTCACAAGGCCTGATCCTTAGTAACATGATAAACCCACTCCTCTTGAGTGATCGAGCAAGGCGCTCGACAAGATTCTCCTCATAAGTAGGTGCATTTGAACTTTCCACCGAAGCCTGTTGGGCCCTACGTCTACCTCTGGGCGCCATCAGGAAGAAAATTGTTTTCAAGAATAAATGAAACATAATTAGTTTCAAGGATAAGGTTAGGAAGGTATCTGAAACCTTTGGATGAGTTACAGTGATGTACGACCCAATTTAGAAACTGGAGCTCTAATACCCGGTGATGGGACCGGGCAGAAACCTCCCCGAAGATTCTAAAGTTGGTCCTTTAGTGAAAGTTCTCCTTTGTACAATCCACACAGGGAATGTCGATGGAACCGACTTTAAGAAAGAAAGTAAACACACATTAATGTAATACCTCAATATATATATATAAAGATCCTATGGCTCAAATCCACAACCAACCCATCTTCACATTAGGTCATAACCTGGCTTACATGAAGTAAAGACTCATATGAGTTCAATACTAAGATCGAGCATTCTAGAGTGTTTGCGAATTGAAATGCAATGAAAATACATAAGTCGATAAAAGAAAGCGGAATAGATAAGATAGAATCTTGCAAATGTCGAAACGAGGGGTAGCGTGAAAGGTATTTGGCGCAGTAGATCTCTGATATCTGGACTAAGAAGCAGTTAAAACAATAAAACGTGAGATAATAAATCTCAGTGAGTGGCATAATTTATAAGGAAAATAAAGTTTTATTTTTCGAAAATTCCTTCTCTCAAGACCTCACGTCCACTCTTTTATAAGGTTCCCCATTTTGAATCATTTCACAAAACCCAAATTTATACCCAAGTCAACAATGTGAAATTTATGCTCAAAAAATTTAACCGACATCATTATCAAGAACCTTATAACCTGAATTTATTCACAACATAAAAATTGAGCATAAAATATATATAACCATCATGTCATAAAAATAATCATGAAAATACAATAACCATAAATATTGAGATGGTTATACATTATAGGAAACTTGACAGTATGCCGTGCCGTATACCTATAGTAAGCGAATTACATTATTATTTGCGACAGAGTAGCAGCTAATAAACCGGGTGACCGACGTGCGTGGCAGCTAATAACCTTCGGGTGAACGGAGCATCACGTGGCAACGCTAATAAATAACCGGGTAATCGACCATCACGTGGCAATAATAAGCCGGGTGAACCCGACATCACGTAATGACTAATGAACCTTCAGGTAAACCCAGACATCACATGGCAACTAATAAACCGGGTAAACGACATCACGTAGCAACTAATAAACCTTGAGAGACAGACATCACGTGGCAACTAATAAACCTTGAGTAAACTGATTATAATCTTGTGTAACCTTTCCAACAATACCGCATTTATAATCATTTCACAAAGTCTCAAAAATCCATTTCTTAAATCAATAACTTTTCAAAATTGTTTAAAACCTCAATCCATGTACCAAAATGTTTAAATACCATTAATTTATCCATGAACTCAGTAAAATTTCCAAATATTTAAAATGTTGACAAAATCGCGCGTGAAATGATAACTTGTTTTATATAAAAACAAACTGGATCTGTTCGCGTAATAGTAGTTCGATCAAATAAGTTATATATATATAATAATTAACCACAATTATATATCATAATAATACCCCAAAACATTTAAAACATGCAAACCGCTCACTTGAGACTATAGATGCTCAGTCCTTTGCTTTCCTCTGCGAGGACGTCTCCGGTTAAGTGGCGCACATATAATAAAAATACCATTTAGGCTCGATTAACTAAACCAAAAAGACATTTAGGACGCCCCGAATGTCTTTGAATAATCTTTAGAGCGTGAAACTATCTAAATTGGACCCAGATGAGTCCTAATTACTCTGATGTGCCTATAGGCAGATACCGAAATTGGGGCTTTTTACCCAGAGGCTAATTTTCGAAGTGAACCTTCCAATAACTCATACAAATGTCAATTTCACTAATCCCGACTTCAATTTTGCCTAATTTGACCAATTGGTGTCGATTTGGTCCAGGCCTTTTCGGTAATTATCAGATATGACCCCGAATGGAGAAAAACTAACCCAAGCGATGTCAAAATTTACAACTTTATATCAATGGAAACTCGAGACCCGGGGCAAACAGCTATTACCGCTACCTTGGTCCAAAGGTTGCTATGGTGGCGGAAAACTCGATCCATGATCCCGACCAACTTTGTTTCGTCGTATCTACGTCAAGCGGTGAGAATTTGCGGGACCACGCAGGAATGAGTTGGAGGTCCAAAAATGGTGGGAGGGAGGTATGGAGTCGGCGAAGTGGCTAGAAAATGGGAAAAAACCGGTGACCCAGGTAGGCGGCCCAGGTGTTCGTCGGCCCGATTTGGGCGCGTCCGGCGGTGGTTCGCCGTGAAATTTTTCCCGCGACATCATTTGATGGTGGCGCTCCTCCTTGGCCGGCGAGTGTAGCAAGTGGGTGGCCGGTGTCACCTCACGACCAAGGCCCAGTTCAGTGCAAATGGGTCGAAACGACCCAATTCGGTGTTCATGGTTTTGGGGAGTTTTCTCTAGGGTTTTGGAGCTCAAAATGGGTGTGTTGGGGCTAGGGTTCTATTTGGCACGCAAAACTAGGTTTATATAGAGCCTACGGTTGCTTTCAGGTAAAAACCTGGCGGATTTGAACCTTTGCTAAAACTTCTTTGTTTGAACTCCTAGGTCATAATAACTTTCTGCTCCAGTATTCGGTTTTGGCCGTTGACTGTCCTATGAACTCGTATCGTGAGGCCTGAATGGTGTCTTAGTCAGCCCCGAATTATTCATTCTTGAAAAAGTCAACTTGGGCCCACATACTAATTGTTGGTCAAACTTGATCAAACGTTTTAAAAACTTATATTATTTGGTACGGGTCGTTACATGAACCCTCTCCTCAACCTCGATCCATACCCTAGTCTCTTACTATATGTATAGCGGAAGGCGCTGTCTGACCTGAGGCTGATATTGGTCCCTGCGCCTGGGGTGAAAGGAATAAGGCTGCGTCCATGCACGTCCCAGCATTAATTTGGGAATCAGCCATCCCGCAATTAAAGTGATCTGGCCTCTATGGACAATCTCGTCTCATGTGCCCGGGCTGATGGCAATGATAACATATCATCTGCTTAGTCTAAGCCAAACCCAGGCTAGACCTTGGCCACTAATAATACCTTAGTCATGAAATCCAGTGGAATAAGTCTTACCTTCCTTCCGAATTAGAAGAAGATTGATTCTCCTTCCTCTTAGTACTAGCACCCATATCCTGGATGCTCTGTGTGTCATCTCATCTACTCCTCTTCCAATGGCCAAGGTTGTCCTGACCATCGAGTCCCCTCCTCCCATGTATGTCGAAGGATGATGTGCTGAAACTCACAGGTTCTTCGTCCCCACAGCCCAGCCGTTACTAGTAGTGCAATGGTAGCGACCATAGGTGCTCACTTGTGCAATGATGGCGTTTCTCTGGCCTTGCGTATCCTTTCTAACTAATCAAGAAACAATGACTGCCACCATTGATTATCTGCTCCCTTGAGTGGGGGGATCATGTGCCTCGAACCTTTAGAGATTTGCCGATACCCCACTTCCGTTGGTTCTCAGATTTCACCGACATGCGATGGTGTGACAACAACTTACTGCTGCATAAAGGGTGGCACATGCGGCAACAACGGCCTCATGAAGTGCGTTCGGTCGAACGATGGTGGGTGGGTTGTCTCTTGCCCGCCTGCATCCAGTCTCCCTCTTTATACGCTATGTCTACATATGTCGAGATAAGCGATAGAGTTATCAAATTGCTATCTTAGTCTATTATTAATTGCACATACGACCAACAATAGACTTTAACATCATGGCTACCATAGTTCATCCATTTTTCCTTAGTGGTGCATAATGCCAGACACTAATACAAATCAGTTCCCAAACTATCATGTCCATTTTGTTTTACGAACCCATAAGATTATGTTTTCTAACCCTAGTGTTCCATATACAATCTACCATGTATATTATTCGCACAAATCACCACACATATCACAAATCATGTTAAACACAAAACACCTGACCTGATAATGCATGATCTAGACTCCTTGCCCATCGACCTACGGTACAGAATGCATAGACTCTTGATACCTAGGCGAGGCGGTAGTATTAGGACCATACTTGTGGATACCCTCCTGACTCCCTTGGTAATCATTTACCCTAAGCTATGATACAGTGTGACACTGAAACATGGGTCCTGTGACGGCAGTCTGACCCACGAGAATTCTTATGGATTTCGGGTGACACGATACCACACTGTTGTGTCCCATTTATCGGGATCCATATTATCCATAATCAGGCGAGTCTCCTTTGTTCGGAGCTACATGACATACAACCTATATAACAGTATAACCATAACCAATGTTTTAAAAATCGGACCGGAGACTGAACCGGAAAAGTTACCGGTTCATGGTTCCCAGCAGTCGGGCGAGTGATTGAGCGAGTGAATTCGAATCGGTGGCGTCATAAATAGATAATTTATATATTATTAAAATTAAATAATTATAAAAATGGTAAATTTTTATAAAAAAATTTAACTGACATCTCCTCTATTTCTTAAGCATTTTCTATAAAAAAATTTTTAATATAAATCCACGAGATCATATTTTAATATAATATAAAGTTAATTTCCATAATATAAATCGATATAATATTTATCATAACCTTATTATTCTAACGAGTAATAAAGTATCAATGACCTAAGGAACGATTAACATCATTCATAATAGAAATGTCATCCACAATACTTACATGGTTACTCGAAATGCAAATGTCAGCTTGTTAAGAGTTTTCATATTAATAAGTTCATGCATAAAAATATAGATACATGCCTTCATTTATTTTGGAAATTAGGATGTGAAAAGTCAAATCGTGTATATGAAAAATTAAAGTTCTCTAAATCAACTCCTTCTAAGGCCATGCCACCATCGTTCACATCTTCTACAAAAACAAGGAATATGTATCAATAAGAGAAATAATTTATAAAGGAAAATAAGTAATAACGACAATTTAAAATGGATAAGTTTATAAATTCTACTAACCAATTTGAGTAGCTGAACTTGAGCCTTCAACTTCTATAGGAAGAAACCCTTCATCATACAAAATATTTTCTACTTCTTGTTTGAATCTGGTCTCCTGGTTCATCCCTCATCAATTATCCAAAATTCGATTTCTTGTCGATACATACCATGATCAATAGGATCATAGCTTCTTTTCTTGTTATAGAACCTAAAAAAGATAAACATGAAACTATTCATAACTATCCAAATAAAATTGATATTCAAAATAACTAAGAAAATTTTATACCAATTTTTCAGCCGCAAATTATAATGAATGTATACAAGATCATTAAGTCTTTGATGTTCCAATCTGTTCCTCTTTTTAGTATGTATGCATTCAAACACGTTCCAATTCCTTTCACACCCAGAAGATGATGAAGTTTGACTCGTGTTTGAATTACTTGCTTTTAAATGTGGGAGCTATATCCATACTAGCCTCCACCATTCATCTAGTTTTCATTACACATAAGAAATGAAAAGAAAAAAAATCATTAGTAAGTTTAAAAATATAACAATTTATACTTTAAGTACATTAGTAAATATTAAAGTATAAGCTAGTTAAGAAGATAATTATCATTTACCGGCGGTGCCAATATTTCATGTGAAGAGAATAGGCAAACTCTCTTCCAAAACTTTCGATCGCTCACGGTACAACTTTATCATTCATCACTTTGTTTTTGCCTTTGATGACTTTTTATCAATGACATCCATCATGCCTCAATAACCCGGGCTTGTTAAGTTTTCTTGATCATATTGGAAACATGGATTCGACTAATAAGTACATTGAATAGACTTTTGTGAAGTTGTTCATCTCAACGTTGCTTTATAATATTTGTATATATAAGGCTTGTATAGTCTCTTGTTATGATTAAACAACTTCTTGATGCCCAAACGAGCCCTATACATGCCTTCATATACATATCCCATGGAAGGTCTTTCATCACCATCAACAATACGCAATAAGCGCATAAGTGGGGCCATGAGTTTCACAATTATGAAACAATCATTCCAAAACTTGTGATCCAAGATCACAGAAACCATGACTCTACTTTTATTATCCTTTGAATATCTAGAGTCTACAAAGAACTTGCAAGTCACAAGCACCAAATCGTATTTTGTGATCATGAAGGCTTTGATGCGATGAATGTAGTAGTAAAGTGAGTTGCACCAGGTCGGAGAACCTCTATCATCCCTTCTCTTTTTTCTTAGCCAACTTAACAAGCAACATGATTATAAAAGTGTAACCTTTGATGCACGTCTTGCGAAACTCGGCTGATATGATGCAACTTCTGAATATCATAAGGTCATATTAAGGCAATGAGCTGCACAAGGTGACCAATTAATGTGTTTATATTTCTCATAAATCAATCTTCCTGCAGCCACATAATTTGCTCCATTATTAATGACCATTTGAACCACATTGCTTGGACCAACCCATGTAATGATCTCGTCAAATAGTAAAAATAGATTGGTTGCATCTTTCACAATATCACGAAGCATCAGCCAGAGACTTCTGATGACATTCCTTGAAACCGATAAACTATGAAGTTGATGAGTGTTCTTTGTCTATTATCTGTCCAACCATCACCCATTATTGTACACCTAACTTATGCCTAAGCTTCACGATAAGAATCCACAAGTAATTGAACTTCCTTCTTTGCATCCTTTAGAAGATTAACTCGTAGTTGATAGTAAGTCGGACCCTTATATCTGGACCCGATTGCGGATATAGCATCTGACATTGGTTTGAAGTAGAATGAATTCACGACATTGGTAGGAATGCATGTATCATAAAATCTCCCCAGCAGCATATACCTTTCAGCGCCTGCGAAAAATGCATAATGGAAGGTTGAGCCCCTTGATTAGTTCTTGGTGCAAAGTACTTATCCATTGTTGTTTTTTTCTTTTTCCACTCATTTGCGGCCTTGTAGGATTTGTCATTTGTTGAACCTCTTCTTCACCTTGTTGCTTATCCCCTTCAAATTGTAATACATTGGGGCCATATGGATTTTCAAACTCATAAGTTGCTTGAGCGATTTTTTGGATTTTCTGATCTCTTCTAAAATTTTCCATCCGATGTTAACATCGGGAGGCGGCTTACAAGGTACAATATCTCCCTTTACTCCAACAAGATGTAGTTTCATTCGATGGATTCCCCCACCTTTAGTAACTTTTTTGCAATACAAACAAGTTAGAGATTTTCTTCCATTTGAACACATTTCTTCATAAACATGCTCCCATGTTGGGTCGGTCTTGCTTCTAATAGATTGTGAATTAGAGGTTGAATCTTGAGTGGAGGTTGGAGTCCCAGTTGATTCCATTTTTCTATCAATTTGTAAAAAAAAAAACTCATATAATACCTTGATACAAGGCATCAATTTCCCGGGTTGCAAATCTCATGGAAACAAATAGCGGATACAAGATACAAAGTGTTAATTTTCTATCAATATTTCAATGTTTCTCATTACCTATGAGTAATATTTCCTCACAAAGATCCATTACAAAATAAAGTTTTAGAGCTGTTTTTTAATTGTTTTGATGGAAAACATGTAGAACAACTTTAGTTGTTCTTTAAGCTCTTCATTTAAGATCATGGAGAACAAAGAAAAACTTCGAAAACATCAATAAATCCTATAAAATTTATTCTTTGTCTGCCCTTCACTTGTGTTTTTGTGATTGAACTTGATTAATAAATAGATAGATACCCTTGGGCCTTGGCTAGCTCTCTTCCACATTTTAACTTTAATTTTCTTTCTTTCTTTATTTCCCTAGTTACATACACTTACTTGATCTATATAAGTTTCAACAAATTTCACAGTCCAATTCCTAGTAAGGTCTTGCCAATATGATTAATGACTTCTCTTAGATTCCTAGATCTCTCTTATATATAATTTTAATAATAGCCAGCTTTAGTCCCGACATCCATCCCTCACATTGGTACAGGAAGTCTTTGTGACTCCCAACTAAATTCATTAGCAATAACAAACATGGGAGAGAAGCACGGAAATTTGGAGTTTTTACATTCAAAGAAATAAATTTTCAAGTAATTTCCTAGATCAGCTCTCTAACAATGCGAGGAAAGTTTATTTCATCTTTCAATTCGAAGAAACTCATTTATAGTCCACTTCCTTCCGGTCGAGGCATTTTGTAATATGCTTACTCCATTGTCTAATAAATACATAAATAAATAAATAAAACCACGCCGTAAATTAAAATGCTTTCCCACGAGGCGAAATGCAGGACATCAGTCCTCTTCTCACTAGCCCTAGTAACATCTATGATCTATCATACCCATCAACTAGATTCTAAAAAATTAGTAAATTACTTAACATGTTAGCAGTGCACTTCCTGCTTCTTTCTCCCCAATTTCCTTTTTTTTTTCTTTTTCTTTTTCTTTTTCTTGTGTTTTCCCACTTGGTTTCAGTTCCTTAGAAATACGACATGCCCTTGCCGCCTACACTACTCAAAGTTTCATTTCATCACAAAGGCTAGTGAGGTCGGGACAATATCATCAATATCCATGACAAAGATGCATTCTAGTATAATAAATATACAAAATAGTGAAATACATACAGATCTTTAGATTTGGAGTTGAAAAACTTCTTGAAGTTACGAATCTCACGATAAAATCCCTGCGGTAGATAAAATCTAGAAATCCTGCCCAGTGCGATAAAATCAAGGGAAATTGATCCGTCAGATAAAAATCATATTACCACGAATCCCTCTTGGTTTCTTAGTAGATGGAGTAATGGGAGTGAAGTCGGAGTGGAAGCAGAATATGAGTCACGAAGAGGAGACTGGAGAGAATATGTCAATCTGAAAATGGGTTCTTGAAAGGGATCAACTTGGAATGCGAAGAAGGGCAACGCAGGATCAACTTGGAATGCGAAGAAGGGCAACGTAGGATCAACTTGGAATGCGAAGAAAGGCATCAAAATGACATCGTTTTGATGTAAAAAACATCAAACAGCGTCGTTTAACTTTAAAAAAAAAAAAGGAATGAGCGGCTTGGTTCGTACGACCGGCAGTTCGGCCGTGGTTCAGCGGTTCTCACCGGGTTCGGCTTTATAGCGGTTTTGGATTGAGCCGGCTAGGTTTATGGCCCGATCGGCCGGTCGGATGGCGGTCTAGTCTAGTTTTCAAAACATTGACCATAATCCATCCAGGGTCTCAACATAAGTAGTAATGACCACACAAGGTCCATTTGTCCATATCCCCCGATACCTGTATATCCTGATGAATTATGAGTTTATTACAACACTCTTATACATAACATATATTAAAACTAGTTTGTTCTAATATAGTTTACAAAAATATTCATCAAAGCCACATCCTGGCTTCTTTCAAAATCATTGCCTCGAGTGAGCGTCGTCTCCCTACAAACTCCTTTGTACTGAAGGGGGTCTCACTGACGAGGTAAGCTGATACTTGATAAGAATACCTCTGAGGCTACTCCCACCTAGTGCACATGCAATGGCACACCACATTCAAGTAAAAAACATGCCCATTCCTACTCAAATGTCTGCATGTCATGGATGAAATGTGACTCACCACATCCCACGTATCCAAAGTCCTCCCTTAGACTCCACTCACACATGTATATGCCGAGTGTGAAAACCAAACCATCATTTTGTTCCATCAATGGTCATTTTTCAAAACAAAAGCTTTTTGTTTTATAAATCAAAATCCATTGGACGATTCCCGATATAAACTTGCATTTCGAGTTAGTGTGTTTATGCATTTGTGGGCCCGCAGTTTCCGGGTTTACATCGCGGGGCCGTAGCGCCTTTACTACATTTTTAACGGGCTGCGTAGGTAGTCATATCTGCCCCAACATACTTGACACACATATTTTCATTTTCAAAACCATGCAACTCATTTTGAACGTTGTCCCATGTTACCAAGCCCACCATTGAACACCCGAACACGATTAACCGATCTCTACCATGCACTCACACCCATGTCATATGATATCACAGTGCATAATGCAATGCAATCATGTCATTTGCTCATTCCTTTTCCATGCTACATATATGATGTGTGCTATATTTGCATGCCTACTCATGCAAAATTACACATGCATCATTTGGACATTTATATCAAAAAGCATACAAATTCCAAATATATCATACAATTCATGTCATCATATCAATACACGCTTACATTGACATCACAAGTCACTACTACTAGAGTAGCGACATCCATCAACCTCTAAGCCGAATTGTGACAAAACATGTCCACAACTAGCCTACAAGAAGCCATGTAATGGCCTTATTCATCTGAAGCATCCTGAAACGAACCCTTAGAACACACAATATGACTTCCACAATTTCAACCAAGTATATCACTCGATTCAAGCAATGATATACTACGATCATATACGATTGTGGCAAAAATGCGGACCTGAAATCATTAAGCGACCCTAAGCTATAGCAGTCTCGGAACACGAACCATAACTTGAGTTATAGAGGTCCAATTTGGGTGATTCAAAAGCCTAACATCAAGTTCACATATAGAGCTACAAGTTCCTTGAATGATTCTAGTCCAAATTATCCTTATTTCTAATGGAAAATCAGCCCCAAAAACTGGACACCATATAAGGTCAAAACAGGGCACTATTCCTATAACCCATTAATTTGCCAAACAACCCCTTAGGGAAAAAATAGCCACATAATACATAGGGGCGTTCATTTCAACTTGAGCAGCCCCTAGAGATGGAAAATAAGTAAGAAGTAAGAAGAATCACTACCTCTTGGAGAGTGAGCAATGCCCCCGAGAGTCCGCGGACACTTCTGAACCGACTTCGACTTCCACGAACCTCCCATGCGACCTCGGCAAAACTTGGGTTTACGGTATCCACGCGTATACAAATCGCATACTCCGACTTTGGTTCTTGGTCCACGAGAGCCGATTACCTAATCTCAGTAGATGCGTGAGAGAAGGTAGGGTCTCTCTCACTCTCGTGCCCGCATTATCCACAGAGCTTGTCAGGAGTCCATTTACGCTGAAAGCAGTTTATTTCGGTTCGGTTCAAGTTCGATTTAATTAAACAGCAGGTTATTCCTCACTTTAAATTCGTGAAATTCATCAGGATGAATAACCCTCATCAAAAGAAATCACAAAAAATCCTTGTCTCGAATTGACAAAATCTCACTAGATAACTAGATTTCGCGAGATGAATCCAACGGTGAAATCCGTTTTTTCATCTGAGATCTAGAGAATTTTCCAGACTTCCCTAAACCATTATGACAATTTTATTATTTTTGCCACTTTTTAGAAAAATTAAAATTTTCCTAGGTTTTACAATCAGGACCGAATCATTTGGCACTATGCAAAAAATGGTATATACTTTCGATCAAGTCCGCGACATCGAATTTCCATGAGCAATAACACTTGACGGCCTTATCCCTAATTTTCACAGGCTGAGTGACCATATGGAAATTAAAGTTGCCTCACGCATTCGATTGTTCCCTTTGGAGAGCTTGCATGTGATGCATTCCAGTCCATGTGATATCTTGCATGGCGGTATCGTGAACTCGAGCACCCTTGTGTAATAAAGGGTGAGAACCTGATCCATCACGCTCTACTCGTGCGACAGGGATTAGGCGTATGTTAAATGACCAAGCGTTCTGCAAGGCACGAACGCTGTAGGATTTGGGTTTAATATGAAGATATCATGCTTGACACCTCCCTCCGCGTGCGTACGGCCCAATGCCGTCTGAAGTGGGCGGAAATCCGTTATGGAACGAATAAACATGGGGTTAAATTACGAGGAGAGGATTGAACCCGGGACCTCACCTTGAAACCGAAGCTACGTCTGTGTTAAATGATGCGGCATTTCACAAGATTTCGAGGCTTTGTGGGATTTGGGTTTAATATGAATGTCGTCTTGACGTCTGTGACAACCGACTTTGTGGATATCAACCCACCAGTTTTGGTTCAGCTGCGAGGCCTTCTTCTCAAGCATCAACAATCTATGTGAGGAGAAAATCAATCCCTTGGTACAGCAACATGGAGCGTATGGAAGCAACGAAATACTCAAGTTTGGTCGGGTCATTGCCTACCCATCCCAACAACTGTTTAGTAAGGACTCTCCTTTGTAGAAGCCTGGTGCCAAGCGCAGAGGCACTTCATGGGAAGTAAGTCCCCACAAACCTTGGCCCTTGCACGATGGTCTTGGCCCGAACAAGGTTGGCTTAAATGTAATTTGGATGGGGCGATCTTTGGAGATTCACACCATGTCGAGGTGGGTGGTGTTATAAAAAATGACGGAGGGTCTGTGGTGCTTGCATTCTCCAAAACACTCCCGGGTTGTTTCGCTCCAGCTGAAGTCGAAGCTTTGGCCCTTCGCGAGGCACTCCAATGAATTCACCAGCTACAATTGAACAACACCATCTTAGAAATGGATTGTAAAGAGGTTGTAGATGCATGTCACTCTGTCAAGGCCGACTTCTCAGAATTCGGGTGTCTAATAAAAGAGTGTAAGAACCTTCTCTCCTTGGGTGCAAACATAAAATTATGCTTTATAAGAAGGCAAGCAAATGGTGTAGCGCATGCTCTTGCTAAAGTTGCCCGTTTTCATGCTAGCCCTTCAGTTTGGTTTGAGGCTCCGATGGTCCTTGTGGATGCCCTAGCCCCTAACTATTCTTCTAATTATTAATATCCTCTTCCTTGAAGGGGTTCTTTCTTTAAAAAAAAATAATAATAATGAGGGTATTTTAGAAATATCAATAATTTATAAGAGGGTGTGTTAATAGAATAGATAATTTAAAATGGATAGAAACAATGATTTTGTTGATACAAATATAAATCCTTTTTATACATAATCAATTTCTTACTCCTAAGTATAAGGTAAGTTTTTTTTTTTTGACTCTATGAAAGGGTAAGTTGATAACTTAGTTTGTTACCAAAGCTGTACAGTGATCTAATCATTGAAAGATTATTATTATTGTTGTCAGGTTGAATCTCTATATGGGTAAAAAATGAGAGAATTAAACACAAGAATGAAGAATATATTGTTTTTCGTTCTCTTCTTCAACTTTGTTGTTTAATTACACAAGAATATATTGTATTCTTTTTCTAAATAAAATTTCTCTTTCTTAAATTTGTTTTTCACATGAATGTTATTTTCGTTTTGTTTTCTCCATGAAAACACAAAAATCAAGGTTCTTATTTTATGATAAAGGAATGGTTCATAGCCTAGCTACTTGATATGGATTGATTGAAATACGGATCACCACTTTAACCCGAATTTTTGAGGTCAGGTTGTAAAATTTGAAGGCGCTCAAATAAAACTGCACTAATTTCGCTCGACCGCTTTTGACCCATGGTCCATATGGTTTGGCCCGGTTATTCCAATTAACCCGATTTTGTCCGAATTTTTATTTGAATTTTTTAAAGAATTCAATAAGAATTAAGATTTTCAATGATTAATCTATAAAATTTAATATTTTGGCTATCTCTTGTAGCATAGGGGTTCTAAAATAATTATTACTATAATATATGATTAATATATTAAATCCTTGTTGTTTTAACTATTTTATTTTCAATTTCTAAATGTATTTTTTTAATAAAATTATATGATAATTTAATATTTAAAAAATCTTGTATGAAAAATTATAGAATGAATTTGAAATAAATAAATTATTATTTTAATATTGAATATATATCTCATTAATTATATTTTAAATATTTACAATTTCATTTTTTCTTATCCTTTAAATTTTATTCAATCATATATGTTTGATAAAATGTGAAGTTGTATTGGTTTATAAATTAAATTAAACTTAATGAACTAAATTATTAGTATATTTTAAATAAATTTATTATTTAAACTAGTGTGTTAATAACAAAATATTATTATTTTTAAAATAATTAACAAAATTATACACTAATTTCTTTTCTTAATATGTGATTATGCATTTTGAAAAAATATTTTTTTTATTCCAAACATAAATGAAATTTATGTTGTTAAAATTCTAAATTAATTAATAGATTATGATAATTAAACCACCATCGAGGATGTACATATTTGGAATGTGAAATAATTTCTAATGCGGAATAACATATTATTATTTTATATAATGAGGATAAAAATAAATATTAAAGGCATATGAGATTTCATTTAATACTTTGGAGTTGTTTATTTTCAGATTTGTTATTGCTTCACATTTTATTGTTTTACCATTTAGCTAGTTAGTTTGGTACTTTGGATATAATAGTATTCTATGTTTATTTATTTATTTAAGTTTATTTACTATTATTATATTGTTTAGACTCAACTTGAATATTTTATATATTAATTATTATTATATATTTTTATTTGAAAAATGATAATTTAGAAATTAATATTTTTTTAAAGATTTTTAGCGTTGCTCATTTATCCCTGTTCAGCCCGCAACCCGTATGGGTCAATGGGCCGGGCCGAAAACTAGGGCCCCGACAAAAATTGGCCAAATTAGCCCAACCCATTTTGGCCCATAGCTCGAATTGGCTAACTCGAAATGGGTTGCGTTGGCCCATTTACCAGCTCTAAATCTCATGTACCATATAATTCCATTCATCACTTGATACGGGATCATAAAGTTTCACAAGTAAAACAATAATAAAACAAAGTATCCTTAGTTATTGAGAAGGTAATCCAAAAAGGCTCATCTTTTTTTTTTTTCAAATATCTAAAAAAAAAAAATCATTAATCAAATGCTCCCATATATGAAGATGTCATAACTTTATATCATATATGAAATCCTATATAGTTTTATACTCAATATTGTATTTTGGTAACTTCATCTCATTTATTTGAACTCTTTGTTGCATTTTCTATTTCTTATATTACAAGTCAATAATTACTTATTGTTTAATAGAGATAAAGTGTCCCTAACTTTTTGTCATATATCCAACTTGAGTCTTAAACTTTTTTGGGTCCAACAATGCCCCTAACATTTCTACCGTAACACACGAATCAACAGATGGACAAATAACGTTTCTGTCGTAACACACGAACCAACAGATGGACAAACCGGACGTTAAGGACGCTAATGCGTGGCAACCTCACGTGAATTTTTTAGATGGCGTGACACTTTTTCACGTGCATTTTTTTAATCTCAAACCTTATTTTGATCGAAATGGTCTTAAACCCCAACTCCATGTTCCTAACGCTTCTACCGTGAACACACTAATCAATAGATGGATGTATAGGATGTTAAGGAAGCTAATGTGTGGCAACCTCATGTGAATTTTTTAGATGGCGTGGCACTTTTTCACGTGCATTTTTTAATCTCAAACCTTATTTTGATCAAAATGGTCTTAATTGTATCCCAACGATGCTCCTAACGCTTCGGCCGTGAACATGAACCAAACAGATGGACAAATCCGACGCATGACGCCGATGCATGGCAACCTCATGTGAATTTTTGGGGATGGTGTGACACTCCTCGCACATGCATTTTTAGTGTCTCAAACCTTATTTTGATCGAAATGGTCTTAATTGTATCCCAATACACTCCCCCTCATTTGTCCCTCAGTTTAGAGCTCTTAACCTTCCCCCTCAATTTCTCCCTCAACATGCTACAACTGCTTCTTCATACTCTATTTGATTTCTCATTTATTTCCCCTGAATCAAAAAGCCCTAATTGCTGCTATTGGCTATTGCAGTTGTGAGTGATTTGCATTTCTATGCGAAATTCCTTCTTCTCTTTCTACAATTTAGTTGAGGAAATGGGTTTTGTTGAAATATTTGATCAGTGTCTTGTGCAATAAAGATTGTGTTTGGAGGAGATCCTTGAAATCACTACTTTGAATCTGAGGGGAATATGGGTTCTTCTCAGTCCAAACAAGTGATTGAAGAAGACAATGAACAAGAAGATGATGATGATGAAAGAGATGATAATGATGCTTCTAGTATAAGAGAATTATGTGTAGTAAAACCTATGAGTTAGGTTTTCACGAAGAGAAATTGGGGAGAAAACTAAGTAGGGTTTCGATTCCAGAAACTAGGTTTAATAGAGAGAAATTAAGGGGGTGAGTGCATAGAGATCCAAACTAAGGGGAGGGGGGTATCGGGTAGAGCCCTAAAAGAGCCAATCCAACCCATTTCGGGCTAGCTGTGACGCCCCTAACCCGGCACACGGTGTCAAGCGAGGGTGTCATTTTTTTTTATAAACTTATAACGTTTAAGCTTGTTCATTCATATAATGTTAAACATTTAACTTGTACTATTCTCAGAGCAACGATTTGCAATATATACAAACTCCATATATATGAAGTGTTCAACATTTACAATATTTACATTGTTTACAAAACAAAATATATAATAAAAATAGACCAAAGGTCTTTAGTCGGCACCTAGCAAAGCAGGTCAGCCCTCGCTGTCGGCGTGGAACGTCCCACTTCCTCGCTTCTCGCTTCGTACCTACACGATGAAACACCCCGCAAGCGTTTATAACTTAGTAGGAATTAATACATACTACCGAATTTAATAAAGCAGCCATCACACTTCTATACACATGCATACACATCTAACGTATCATATCATTTAAACATGCTTATACATATTTCATATTTACTTATCATATCATGTTTCATTTCTTATCATTTTACACTTTGCTTCATGTTCTTGTCACAATATACTTGCCATCGCATAGCTGTGCTATGCTTCTCTTATCATATCATATCATATCATTTCATATGTCATATTCAAGTCATTTGTTTTATGTTTCATGCTTGCAAAAACCTTAGAAGTGGATAAAGGAAACTATAAGAGCCCAAAGGCGCTGTACTCACTATACGAAACAGTGGTCTATAAGGGACCGAAGACGCTGTTATCATTATACGAGATAATGACCATCTATAAGGGCCCGAAGGCGCTGTAATGACCCAACAAGCGCCCAACTCGATCAAGATGTCAGCACTCGTTTCCCTGAATAGGTACGCCCCACTTGTATCCTCTACCAGGCCCTGGGGCAGACAATCCATGTGTATTTTACGTTCAGTACATATCTTGTATTCTCGAATAATTATCACATCCGGTAATCGCATGCCATATTTACAATCATTTATTTGTATCTTTGCATTTTTTATGTCTCATTATATGCATGAATAACTATGGTTAACATGTATGCTTATGAGCTATTTACTATCATTCCAATTTCATTAAGATATATATGGATGGATTCTAGACTCAAAGGGCTTTCCATAGAGTCCAAGAACATCTGAAACGGAGTTCGGACGAAGAAATTATAACCGTCCGAAGTTGGAGGCTTCCATGAATAAAGGGCTACGAACAACACTAGTAGAAATTTCATTATTTTTCATGATTTATGGACCTAATATGAGTTCCAATATCATCAAGCTATATATGAATGGATTTTAGACTCAAAGGGCTTTCCATAGAGTCTAAGAACATCCAAAACGGAGTTCGGACGAAGAAATTATGACCGTCTGGGTTGAGGCCTCACTGAACAAAGTACATACGGAGAACCAGTGTGGCCTATTTTTGTGATTTCTGGACCTAATATGAGTTCTAATATTATCTAGCTATATATGGATGGATTCTAGACTTAAAAGGCTTTCCATAGAGTCCAAGAACATCTGAAACGGAGTTCGGACGAAGAAATTATGACCATCCGAAGTTGGAGGCTTCCCATGAACAGTGGCTACGAGCAACCAGTAAGGCCTAATGTTTTCGTGATTTCTGGACCTAATATGAGTTTCCAATATTATCAACCTATATATGGATGGATTCTAGACTCAAAGGGCTTTCCATAGAGTCCAAGAACATCTAAAACAAAGTTTGGATGAATAATTATGACCATCCGAAGTCGAGAAATTTTGATAAAGATCTCCCTAAACCCTAATATTTCCCAATACAAATATTTCTCACTTGAGGATTACAATCAACCAACCCAAATCCAAAACACTACCAATATACCAAGTAGGGTTCTTTTAGACCCAAATTCATCAAAAATTGGTTTATGGTTTGATTTTTCATACAAAAACATAGACACCCATCCAAAGTTCCATACATAAATTCGAAACATTTCATACTAAAATCCATAATTTTTCCATACAAAAACCTAGACTTTCATACCTTTGTTCTTCTCCCTCTTCTTCTTCCTCTTCTCTTCTCTTCTTCTTCCACTCTTCACGTTTTTTTTTCTCTCCAAAAATGAGAGACCTAAATGGGTTTTATCCCAATTTGAGTTAATTTCCTTTTATTTGCACTTTGTCCTCCATCTTCTTTCTATTTGCTCTTCAAGTTATGCATATTTCACTTTTAACTCTATAATCTTCTCATCTTATGACTTTTACACTCCGATTTGTCAAATTCAGTAATTTACCCTTGTATCTTGTAAGAATTTCTGCTCGAATTTTCTCAATTTCTTAGCAAAATAATAATTACGAAAATTTTAAAATGCACTTATAATATAATTCTAATCTATGTTTAAAAACAACTGTAGCAGGTATTTCGGGTGTTACATTAGCCCATTGCTGCAAGCCAAAACGGTCAAGACCGTCAATTTCTATTCGACTACACTAATCCATACAGTTTCGCAGCCAAAATGGGTCAAAACCTTAACAAATGTTAAAAAATTAATTTTATAAATTTATCATTCTTCAAATACAAATATATAATAATAATTAATATATAAAATTATTGAGTCTAAACAATATAATAATAGTAAACAAACTTAAATAAATAAATAAATGTTAACCCTCTTATAACCAAAGCATCTCAAACTAACTAACCAATACAAAAACACAAAGCAATGGGCCCCGTGCCAAATGGGCCAAGCCAAATAGGCTCCTGGCTATTCGCCCTAAATTTTACAACCCAACCCTCCAAAAATTCCAGTTAAAGTGGGCTGACCCATCGGGCTCAACTCATATTGCCAACTCTAGTATCGGGTGAGACTTAAGGGCATTTTGGTCAAAATAATTAACGATAGGAGTATAAGTGTGCCATGACATAAACATTAGGGCATCGTTGGACCCAAAAAAATTTCCAGCGAACATATTAGACATATGACCAAAAGCATGGCATTTATGACCTTATCTCTTTGCTTTAACATCCAATATAAATAAAAAAATATTATTTGGAATTTATTTGGGTTATATGAAATAAATATTAATTCTCATACAAACCGTGATTATTATATAATAGCCCAAAACCTTATAACCATATGATTTTTACAATATCAATACAAAAATAAAAGACATATATACCTTTTAATTCATTGGGGATTTTTGAAAAGATGGAAATAATCATGATAAAAATTATGTTTCTCTCATTCAAACTGATATGATATAGAAATGAAGCCAAGATTAATTGGCAGCACTAAAAGAATGTGCAGGGTCGGCTAGTCCGTATCCTTCCATAAAAAGCCCAACCAAAGCCCAAATTCATAGTAGTCTTAACATGGAATTGAAAGGACAGAGAGCCCATACAAGGCCGCTAAACTATAATTTACCGAATAACTATTTACTGTATCATTCCTTACAGAGACGCCCCATCAAGTCCCATTATAAAGAAAAGGAAAAGCATCAAAAAACCGCTACTGAATATCTCTCAATAGCGAAGGATGATTACTCCAAATAAACTCCATCGACTAATCCATCGCTAAATCTATGGATGACTACGAAGAAAACCGGGGATCTTCCCAAAGGGAAGAACCCCTAATCAGTCCGACCGATGAAGACCCATTACAAATACAAGCGCCGCTCCAAAGACTAAAAGGTACGCGAAGAAGGTGCTTCAACACTCTTTCTCCCTTCTCTCGACGATCCCGACCCAGACGGAATGTCCCGAGGCTGCCCTCGTCACTTCTTCCTTTGTTTTCAGAACGAACACCAAGACTGACCCAGCTGGACTAGCATCGCAAGATTCCACCCCCGTACCCCAAACGATCCTAAGATTCACTCCGCTTGTTCCCCTCACCGTCTTACTAACCTAACGACTAACCACGCTCCAAATCGGCCCGGCCAAAAGAACACATCGACAATAATTTTGAGATTTAAATAAATATCACATAATAATATACACATTAACCATATAAATTTCCAACACTTTGGCACTTCAACGGGATTGATTTGGTAACTTCAAGGGGGATTGTTAGATTTTCCCCACTTTTTAACTAAACTTCAAGTGATCTATAATTAATGGACCCTTTGAAAAGGATACATATGTTACTTTCGAATTAGGGGATATGGTTGATAATTTTCTGTTCAAAGTTTGAACTAAGACTACCCTATTTTATCCCAAAAAAAAAACCCTATTTTTGAGGAAAAGTTTTTTAAAACCGTGTTCTGTCACTGTTAGTGCAGAATAGAAGAAGAGAAGGGTGAAGAAGAGAAGACCAACTGACTATATTAAGATTTCTTGGTGTAGTCTCACCTATATATATCTATCGATCTTAGACTTGACTACCTGTCTCTACAAACAAAGCCTTCATCCAGCTGTGGCTTCATGGCACGTCTTTTTTTGTTTTTATTTATTTTTTCTCCTTTTAACCTATATATCTCTATGACAATGAAACATGGGATGAGGTCCATAAATACGCGTTACTTTTGTTTATGTGTCCTACTTTGCATTTAAAATTTTTGTCCATTCCAATATGCTTCTTTCCGTAATCACTCATGCTTATTTCATTCAAAACAGTTACAACTTGCAGGTTAGAAACTCAGATATGTGTGGAGTATTTAACAAATGTTTTAACCATTCAAATTTTCAAGAGAGCTGCTTCAGATCACAAGACTTCGCTACGCAAAGCTTCCGAGCAATTACGTTACTATTTTCAGAACCCTTTCATCTCCTATTAAAAGGCCTTATAACAAGAAGAATGTTCATTTCTATATTCACTTCAACTGGATTGTGTCCGCAAATATGGGATTTCCAACAATTGGATTATAAAGAACATGATTTTCTTATATTATAATATATAGTTTTTTCTTAATAAAAACATTCAAAAATTACAAGAAATAATAAAAAAAAAGTCAAATATTTCATTTTTCATTGGGCAAAAATTGAAGAATAGTTCATAAAAGTTAAAAAACAAGTTAAATACTAAATTAAAGCAAATTTGTTTTCTGGAAAGAAAAAGTTAAAAAACAAACGTCAATAAGTTTATGCTTAAAAATAATAAATTTGAACCCCAAAAAATAATAAGATAAAAATTAATAAAGATTTATCCTGTATAAAACTAGAGTAGTTTCATTTATTCGATCTCTTGTTATATACGTTTATACTGTTTTTCACATTTTGGCTTTTGCTATTTCTACCAATAATTTTTAACCATTGAGATTGAAAGTTGGATGGGTATTGATTAAATACCTTAGGCCATGTTTGGTTATGGAAAATTTTGAGGGAATAAGCAAGGAGAACAAAGTAAAAAATAATAAATTAATTTTATTTATTTTAACTTATCAATATAACAATTAAATAATTTAGAAATATATTAATTTTTAAATAATTGTCTATATTAATTTTTTTTTAAAATTATCAGACAATCAAACATTAAAATATCATTTTTTTTCTCTTATGTATTTTTTTTACTCCTCTTGATTCGAACAAAACACAATTTAAAAATTTTCAAATTTTTTAGAATCTTAGCCAGAGCTTAAAGTGTCGTATAATTGATCCTTTAAAAAGGTTACGATGATGTTTGTTTTTTGGCTTTTTATTTAAAGCCAAATAGCTTTAAATATTTGTCTAGTTTATTTTTTAACTTTTTTATGATATGTTGTTGAAATTTTAAAAGAAAATCTGAATATCTAGGAAAAAGTCATATTTTAAAACAAAAAACATTATTTTTGTTCAATAAAAAGAAGAGTTAGCAATATTTATTATCTAATATTAAAAAAATAAATAACTTAATACTTAATGTTACTTAGCGTTAAACCGAAAAAAAGTTTAATTCGACATTAACTAAAAAAAAAAAAGGAGACGTTCCCTTTTGAATTGGGGAGAATGGGGGAGATAAGATTAATGACGTTTAAATGGATAAACATCCGGCGGGTGACAAATGGAATGTGGTCCCCATCGGGACTCATAGATTTCCGCAAAGATATTTCGATCAGTCCAAAGTCCAACTATAGCTGAAACAAATACTACTGCTGGCGGCGGGTTTCAGTTATTACACTCGGAGTCGGAGCAATTCCACAAGTGTTTCTAATAAACTTTTCTTTCGAAAATCAAGAAAAGTGTTTTTGCAAACCAAAATTATGGGCGTTTACTGTTTTTAAAAACTGTTTTTGTTCTTAAAAACAAGGAAACCAATCAAAACACAAAAAAAAAAAAAAAAAAACTCTAATAGATTGTTGTTCTTGAAAACTGTTATGAAAAACAGGTTTTAAGAACACTTTTTTTAAGAATGGCTTTTACTTGTTTTTCAATAGAAAACACGGTGGGTGAACTGCTTTTGGTTATTTAACATGAAAAGCAAAAAAATAAATAAATAGAGAGACAGCCTCTCAAACATCAAACGAGTTTTAACTATTTTTTTATTCTCAAGAACAAAAAATTGTTCTGAAGAACAACAACTAAACAGCTCCAAAGGTTCTTAGTTTTTTGCTCTAAAAACATGAGAGAATACAAAAAATACTAATTAAATTAAAATAACAAAAACAATAACAGTTATCAGAA
Source organism: Tetrastigma voinierianum (assembly GCA_016808115.1). Lineage (NCBI taxonomy): Eukaryota > Viridiplantae > Streptophyta > Magnoliopsida > Vitales > Vitaceae > Tetrastigma > Tetrastigma voinierianum. Next base: position 66,333 of record JAEQBH010002159.1, on the reverse strand, counting down.
AACATGTTTTCAAGAAACGTTTTCAAAAAATAAACACCAAAAAGGCTGAGAAAGAGAGTGGAATCAATTAAGAACGAAATGAGTGAAATAAAGACTCAAACCCTTCTTATTTAGCGTCTTACATTACTCATGTAGCTACTACAAGATAGGGACTAATTTGACTCAAAACGACATAGAATTTATTCAACAACGAAAGCTGAAACCCAAACAGGCTGGCATAAGATTAATGATCACTCTCCTCCTCAGGCTTTGACTTTTCTCACCGGCGGGAAACCGCCGCCACCGCCGCCACCACCGCCACCGCAGCCGCCACCACCGCCACCGCAGCCGCCACCGCCACCACCGCCACCGCAGCCGTTTCTTTCTTAAATGGCTGGGTGGTTTCGCCGTCCATGGCTGGGTGGTTTCGCCGTCCATGTCTGGCTGCTTTCAATGGAAATTTAGGGCAGAAAGGGGAAAAGTTCTCAGCCCCTGCAAGTACTGAATTGAAGAAGAGAGCAGAAGGAGAGTGTGGTGTGGTCAGACCAAATTAAGTGGGGGATCTATATATAGTAAAAAAAAGTAAAATTAAAAAATAAAAAAAGAAAGAAAGAAAGATTGATAAGACAACTTAAGGCAGCTCTATGGCCTCTCTCAGCAAGTGTGAACACATCTATTAAAAAAATTTGACTTTGAACTTTTAGGTTTTTTCTAGAACTCATCTACTAGTGTGCGAGACAAAAGCATCAGCCCAAACCCTGCAATACGGCAGGTCTTCCGTCTTCTTCGGTTCTTTCTTTCTCTCTTTTATTTCGTCTGAGGAATTATGCCCAATTAATGTTGGTTGAGCTTCAAATTCAGAAATAAGCTAGGTGATCTTCAAAATTCGCCCACCACCCATCAAAGTTCAAAAAATTAATGTAAAAGATATTAATATTTGAAAACACCCATCTTAACTAAGGGTCAATTTGACATTGTTTCTCTTAACATAACTTCTAGGCAAAAAGTTTTTCTATGATAAATGTTTTTATAGGAATCTAAAAAGCTATTATATTAGTGTTTTTTGTATATATATGTATATATATATATTTTTTATCTTGTGGAAGTCCGCTGTCTGCTTTACTTCACGATAGATATGCTGGATTTCCACTTCCCACTGTTGTTGGATCAGCTTAATGCATTCCTCCTTTAGGTTTCTAGCTCTGCCACTACTCTTCTCCTTTCCATTGAGCCACTGTTGTTTTTTATAATATGTAGCCTAGGTATAAAAACGTTTTTATATCATTAAATGAATTAATAAAAATGACATCTAATTTTATTACAAAAATAGGATATTATAATAAATCAACAATTTTATTAACAATATATATAAATACATATAAAAATTTATATTAATAAAACCTAAAATTACTATTTTTATGATTCTAAAAATTAAAAAATATTTACAAAAAGATTTAAATTAATGAATAAATAAATATAAATATTTGCATTAATAAAAACATAAAATAATTGTTTTAATGATTATAAACATTTTTAAAAATATTTACACAATAATTTGAATTAATAAATCAACATACACAAACATTTGTATGAATAAAAACCTAAATTAATTATTTATATGGATAAACATTTGTACACATTTGTATAAAAAAACTTAAAATAATTATTTTTTTATTATAGAAAATGTTTAAAATATATTTACAAAAAGATTTAAAATATTGAAAGTATATCAGATTTAAAATAAAATAAATAGATATTTTAGAAAAAAATAAATAGATATTTAAGGGTAAATAAATAGATATTTAAGGATAAATAAAATAGGTATTTTAGATATATCAAAAAACTTTTAAAGTGTTTTTTTTTAAATAAAAAAAAACAGCCCCAAGTACTTCTCAAAAAAAACACTCAATATTTTTCCAATGTTTCAAAAATTGTTTTCCAAAATATTATCAAAGTCTTTTTTTAAAGACTTTTAAAAAACACGGTAAAATTGGCCCTAAGTTGAAATTTTTAATTTTACTATTGCACATATTTTAATTTTACTTCTATTTTATAAAATAATAATAATTTTGGGTGCTTATGATAATTTTACAATAACTTTAGGAAAATATTAGATTTTTGTTTTAAAATATATTTTTAATACTTTAAAACAATTTGATGATTGAGAAAATAAAATTTTGTTTGTAATTTAAGATTTTCTTAATTTAATGTATTTTTGTATTTTTAAACATGTTTTAAAAGTAACTTTTATTCATAATGTTATAATACATTTTTATATTTATCTTATTGTTTTTTAAAATGAATCTTAAAATTTTGGAAAGAATTTTCTAAAAATATCATTTAATCAAATTTTTAGAGTTTTGTATATATTTGAGTTTTTTTTTTAATATATGCATAAACAAATCGTAATTTTAAAGGTATATTTGTCCACAAATTTATATCCTTTATAAGAATTTTGAAGGTTTTATGGATTGTTTGAGAATTTTTACAATCAATTACCCATAAAACATAATTTTCCTGTTATTATTTTCACTTTTAACTATGACTAAAAAAAGAAGAAATTAAGCATAGCACAAAATTGCTCATTTTCCTTTCTCATCATCTTCGTGATGATTTTAAAAATTGATTATATTATAAAAATGACATTTTTAAAACATTTTTACTCTATAGGATATATAAGTTGTAGTTCTTCAAAAGCTCAATATAGGATGCAAGATTCTAAAACAATTATAATGAATACTACTCATTATTCAAATCAGTTTTCCAATTAAAATCGCTTAGAGAGAGAAAAAAAAGGGTCGTACAAAACGCACAGCATTTCATGCTTTGAATGTACTCCTGTAACATTAATATCGAGAGTAGAGATTTACACAATGTTTAAACTAATATCATATCTTCTTGTTGGTGAACAAATAATGAGCTTTTGACGATGAATCACTAGTCTTGTCCAATTTGTTCTAAACCATTTTTAAAGAAAATGTAATATTATTCCAAATTCATAGACATGAATAAAAATGTTGTTACAGTGATACCGTGGTGTTTATAATAGTAATCCTTCAAATCCCTAAAAAAATCCTTGTTGCACCATAAAAAAATGGAGTAATAGTAAACATTCCTTAATAATATAATAAATAAAATAACTAAAAATAAATAAGATAAACCCTAAATTTAGAAAGCAAAACATTCACTTCATGATATAAAATTGATCATTGAAATCAAATTCCATAATATTTCATATGATAATTTATATTTACATGTATTAAATATTTCTACACATGCATTGAATTAATATTTATTAACAACAAAAATGACCCTTAATAAATACCTTGGAATTTAACGTTGTTCGAAGTATATTTTTCAACACACTTTGATAAACGGATTACCATGAAATTGTTCTTCTTTTGTTTTTATTTTCTTTTCCACTTTTAAAACTTTTTTTCTTTTAATATTCTTGTAAGTTATCTCTTAGAGTTTTTTCTAACAGTCTTCGGATCATATTTTTATTAAAATTTACATAAATCATAATCCTAAATGTACATTCATATTATGTGAATATGACATTCTTGTGTATATTAAAAAAAAAACATATAATAATTATTTTAATTAACTTTGAAATGGTCTCAAATACCTTTTTGTTGACAAATAAATTTTTAAAAAAATGTCTTAATAAAATGTGTATTAAGAAGAAAAATGAAAGAAGAAGAAAATAGACATGAAAGATAATAATGAGGGTATTTAAGGAATATCAATAATTTTTAAGAGGTTGTGTTGATAAAATGAATATTTTAAAATGGATAGAAACAATGATTTTGTTGATACAAATATAAATCCTTTTTTCTCCTATAAATAAATTTCTTACTCTAGTATGAAAGAGTAAGTTTTTTTATATTCATGAGAATGAGATTGATAACTTAGTTTGTTATAAAAACAATACAGTGATCTAATCATTGAAAGATTATTAATATTGTTGTTGGGTTGAATCTCTAAATGGGTAAAAAAATGAAAGAATTAAACACAAGAATGAAGAATATATTGTTTTTCCTTCTCTTTGCTAACTTTTTTGTTATAATTACACAATAATATATTGTATTCTTTTTCTAAACAAAATTTATCTTTCTTAAATTTTTTTTTCACATGAATTTTATTTTCTCCATGAAAACATGAAAATTAAGGTTCTTATGTTATGATAAAAGAATGGTTCTCATGTAGAGCTGACATTATGGGTTGAGCCCAATGAACCAGTCCACTTTAGCTCAAATTTTTGGAGAGTAGGGTTATAAAATTTAAGACTCAAATAAAATCGGGTCAATTTGGTCTAACCCGTTTTGGCTCATGGCCCATGTAAGTTTGGCCCGGGTTAGCCCGATTAACCCCGATTGACCCCAAATTTTTATTTAATTTTTTTAAGTAACTAGCTTAGTAATTAAGATTTTTAAGGATTAATCTATAAATTTTGATATTTTGGCTATCTCTTTTATAGCATAGGGGTTTTTAAAATAATTATTATTATAATATGTAGTTAATATATTAAATTTTGTTGTTTAAGCTATTTTATTTTTTCAATTTCTAAATGTATCTTTTAATATAATTAAATATTTAAAAAAATCTTGTATGAAAATTCCTAGAATGCATTTGAATTAAATAAATAATGATTTTAATGTGAATATATTTTATTTATCTCATTAATCCTATTTTAAATATTTACAATTTTATTTTTATTTATCACTTTAAATTTTATTCAATCATATATGTTTTTGATAAAAATAGATATATTTTTAAATAATTTTATTACTTAAACTAGTGTTAATAACAAAATAATGTTATTTTAAAATAGTTAACAAAAATTATACACTAATTTCTTTCCTAATATGATTATATATTTTAACAAGATGGATTTTTAAACAAATACGATATTTCGTTATTATATGCATTTTTGGAAAAAATATTTTTTTATTCCAAACATAAATGAAATTTATGTTAACATTCTAAATTAATTAATAGATGATGATAACTCAACCACGATCGAGGATGTACATCTTTCTAGTGTGGAATCACATGTTATTATTAAATATAATGAGGATGAAGATGAGATTTCATTTTATACTTTGGAGTTGATTTTTTAACAGATATTTTATTAAGTTATTACTTTATTGTTTTGGTACTATTTAGTTAGTTAGGTACTTTTGTTCTCTTGATGTTCTATGTTTATTTATTTATTTAAGTTTATTACTATCATTATATTTAGACTCAATCATTTTATATATTAATTAATATTATATATTTGTATATTATTTATTTTATTTGAAAATTGATGAGTTTATAAAATAATTTTAGCGTTTTTAAGGTTTGGCGGGTTTGGCAGATTTTGACACACCTTCGCATGAGTTAGGGTTGGGCTAGTAGAAAACTAATCTGAATAGAAATTGGTCATATTAGTCCATCCTGTTTTGACCCATAGCCCGAATGTGCTAGCCAAAAATGGATTGGATTGGCCCATTTACCAGCTCTTAATCTCATGTACCATAATTCCATTTATCACTTGATGCGGGATGGAAGTTTTACAAGTAAAACAATATTAAAACAAAGTATCCTTAGTTATTGAGAAAGTAATCCAAAAAGGTTCATCTTTTTTTCTTTTCAAATATCTGGAAAAAAAAATTCGTTAATCAAATGCTCCCATATATGAAGATGTCATAACTTTATATCATATATGTAATCCTATATAGTTTTATACTCAATATTGTATTTTGGTAACTTCATCTCACTTATTTGAACTCTTTGTTGCATTTTCTATTTCTTATATTATAAATCAATAATTACTTATTGTTTAATAGAGATAAGGTGTCCCTAACTTTTTGTCGTATATCGACTTGGACTTAAACTTTTTGGGTCCAACAATACTCTAACGTTTCTCTGATGTCACCTGAGCAGCAGATGGACAAATAACGTTTCTATTGTAACACACGAACCGACAGATGGACAAATGGGACGTTAAGGATGCTAATGCGTGGCAACCTCATGTGAATTTTTTAGATGGCGTGACACTTTTGCATTCATTTTTTAATCTCAAACCTTATTTTGATCGAGAAATGAGGTCTTGATTGTATCTGACCTCTCTACCTGTTGTCCCTCAGTTTAGACTCTTAACCTTCCCCCTCCAATTTCTCCCTCAACGTGTTGCAAGTAGCTAACATATATTTGATTTCTCATTTATTTCCTTAATTGGTGCCTAAAAATAAGCGGCCCACGGGCCCGAACACGGGCTGAGCAGGCCTTGACAGCAGCATCCTCCATAGGGCGGCAGGCTGCCTGTGGGACTGGGCTTGTAATGATGTCTGGTTCCCCCAGCTTGGTTTCAGGGTGAAACTAAGCCCGATAGACCCGAGCTAGTGACAAGGATAATCAGTTGACCGCGATGGCGGGTAAGAAAGGGGAAAGCACTCCATATTAAAGTGACCCAGTACCAATTAAGGAAAGAAGGATCCCCCCATGATTCTGACAACACAAATGTCGGTTGTGATAAGGAAGAAAGATCCCACGCCCCAATGGGGAGGTGTATCACCATCCGATAAGAACGTCATCATGATCATCCACTTATAAATATCGGCTTGATCCACCGCTGACCAAAAGAATGCATGATGGCATAATATGATTGAATTCTTTCATTTCCGTGAAGAAACTAGCAGTATCGAGAGGCGACGAGCACACCCTCGTGGACCATCCTTTGCATTCTGAAAGTTATTGACCGATCCCGACCCGACAAATGTCAGGCACTTACTCTTTTGTGAAGCTCAGCTGTCCGATGAGAAACAGGACCATTAGTTTGGTGTGCGTAGGAGCGTTGTTCCTTTACAAATAAACGCTGATTTCTCGATGACTAATGGTATCGACTCAAAACGCCCAGGCGATCACGCCCGATCCCGAGGGCCTTGAGACCAACGGGGCGGCGTCGACCGACCTTGGGAGGCGTTCGGAGCTCTCCACGGCTGCGTGGTCAGAGCTCTCCCGTCCTGCCCGATCGCGACTTCTTGGAAGGGTTGGCGGCGGAACTCAACGCAAGCGGTCACGGACCACAAGGTGGGCCAGCCGAGGCCCTTGGAGGCCGCGATGCACACCACGGGAGGAGACGGTAACACCTCGGCACCCCCTCGAGGCGATGTGAGAGGAAGAAGCGCCGGACAGGAATGATCCCAGTGTGGAAGCGGTGAAAGCGAAGAGGCAGCGGCGCGGACGGTGATGGAGGTGAAGGGCCCGACCACATCGGAGGGAAGAAGGAAGGATACTTAGGAGCAGCGGTTCTGGATATCCAACAAGAGCTCGGCCACATGAAGGGTAGTAGGAGTTCGGGCCGGGTCACGTGCGGGTATTTTACAGTGCGACAAAGCGGAATCACCGTTTACAACCCAGTGTTACGCTTCCCTCTCGACAAAGTTGGTGCGCGGATGAAGCTTAATGGAATGAAACGACCTCGTAGACCCACCTCAACACTACAATAACGGATGGAGCTACATGGATACCAAGACCCCCATGAGATCTGAGCCTTTGCCATTACTCTTAAAAACCGACCTTGGCATATCAGTTGTGACTCACTTCGACCTCGTCGTCCTTCAGGAAATCTCCATTGCTTTAAATTGTCCCACTTGTGGAGCAAGATATGCCGGAAGAAGTAGAGCTACCACTTCTTGAAACCACTAAAGCAAGAGCCTTAGAAAACACAGGTCCTACGTCCAAAGGTTGACTCGAGTCACACTAAGGGTGGACATCCCCGTATGAAAATTCCTGATCACTAGCCTTTATAGTCGATTACAGCACTCTGATCAAATACAATGTTCTCCATCTCGAGAAGAACCCTCGAATAAACATGCAGCTAAGGTGCTGCTTGAAAATTGAAAAGTACATCAATGGCGAGGGGCCCTTGCTAATCTAAGCGGGAAGCTCTTCCACGAAGGAAAAGCAAGGGATGAAAAAGCAGGACGAAGCCACAAAGACTAAGACGGAGCCCGATCCGGAGGGCGGGAAGACGGAATCGATCTAGAAGGGACGAGTAGCGTCGGGGACCCGTCACAGGTCCACCCCATCTGATGCGGTGCGATATCCAGCACACCAGCAGTTCCACCCCCACAGCGGCCTTGCTATCTCGAGATACTCGGAAATTGACATGAAGTTTTTAAAGTTATTAATCTCAAATGAAGGCAGACCGACCCAGAAAGAGACATGACGAAATACGAGCTTCCATAGAGATCAACGGACATCGGACGGATGACTATGTTCAATTGAAAAGAAATCAGATTCACGATCAGAGCGTGGACATCTCTACCATTACGTGGCTCTGGTCGAGCTAGGGCACCTCCGCCCACCTCGTCGATTATTTGCTGATATCGGCTTAACCTCTAGGAGAGATCAATGGATTTCGGGGTTCACTGGGAGGTAAGTCCGGTTCAGCCCGAGGAAGGCCCACCTACATGGCAGTTAAGGGAGGCTAGAGGTGCGGGCCGTGTCAAACTCCCTCGGTTGGGACCACCACCAGCGCCCATAGAGCGCTGTTTGGAGGATGCCCGACACCCCGTGATGACGTGGCCGGGCCGTCGTGGCCAACCAGGCAGTCCAGGTCCTATTCGACGCGGGAGCTCGGCCTGACATCATCTTGGCGTGACGGCCTGACAAAATAGACATCCAGCTAGGCCATTACTTCCTTAAGGGATTCTCCGGAGAAAAGTCTTGCCTCGGGGTGGTCTGGTACTCACTCTAGGAGACCCCCCATGCTTGACATGACAATGAAAATTCCTCATCGTAGAGCCCATGTTTTAACAATATTCTTGGGCAAGCCTTCCCTCAATGCCATAAGGGCCATCCCCTCATAGCCCTATCATATGGCCTTGAATTCCCATGTGGTGGAAAGGCGGGAGATCAGCGGATAGCCCACAGTCTATGACCGTTAATGAAGCGAAAGTTTTGACGACATCCCATGGATGAGCTGATATGAGAGACGAACTAGACACCCGACCGCACCTGGAAGAGATGGTGGTGCAACTTTGGCTGACCGGCGGAACACCTACGCTGCGTGGGATCGAGCTACTTGAAGGCGTCCACAGAGACCTCTCATCCACTTCAAAACATAATGTGGAAGTATTAGCTTTGACGAGGACATGGGAGAATTGACTAACAATCATCACCCACAAACTAAATGTCAGCCCCCTCCTTCAAACCTATGAAAGAAGCAGCTGAGAGAAGCGATCAACGAAGAGGTCAGCAAACTCCTCCATGCAGAGCTATCCGGGGAAGTAGATTACCCCGACTAGTTGGCTAACGTGGTTCTCGTCAAAAAGGTAAATGGAAAATGGCGACTCTGCATTGACTTTATTGACGTTAATCGAGCCTACCCGAAAGACAATTTTCCCCTACCTCGGATCGACCTTATAGTAGATGCCACCTCTGGCCATGAGCTCCTTAGCTTCATGGACGCTCTCGAGCTACAACCCGTCGGGGATGGATCCAATGACCGAGGAGAAGACCTCGCCGTGATCGAACATAGAGAGGTATTGCTATCGGTGATGCCTTTTAGGTTGAAAAACCCCGCCAAAGCCCTTATCGAGCTAGTAAACAAGATGTTCCGGCTTGATTAGCACGTCCATGGAGGTGTATATAGACGACATGCTAGTGAAGTCAATCAAGGCAGGGCTCCACATCCACCATCTGGTCGAGGCGTTCCAGGTCCTAAAGGACTACAGGATGAAGTTAAACCCAACCAAGTGTGCTTTCGGAGTCTCTATAGGGAAGTTCTTAGGTTTCATAGTCAACAACCGCGGAATAGATGCCAATCCAGACAAAATAAGAGTCAAATTGCACCAGGCATCACGACCGCCCTTCAGACACTAAAGTTCAATGATGGAGCGGAGAATAGCTACGTTGAGTTGCTTTGTGTCCAAATTAAGTGACAATTGCTAGCCCTTCTTTCAAATTCTGAAAAAGGCCTTCCAATGGGATGCCCACTATGAGGAGGCGTTCTTAGAAAACTCTTGAGCTCCACTGCCCCCCCTATTCTGGTAAGCCCCTCTAAGGGAGAACTCCTCACGATCTACTTAGCCATTTCCGATTTCTCGACTAGTGCCGCCCTGGTCAAAGAATAGGACAGAACACAACAACCGGTCTATTACTACAACCGAGCTCTGAGATGAGCAAAGGAAAGGTACACGAAGATGGAAAAGCTCGTGATTGGTGCCACGGTAGGGTGATTCGGAATCAACAAAATTTGTAGTCCTAAGTTCCTCCCTCTTTGCCGTGAATCAGCTACTCTGAGCTTGCACTAGTGGTCTAAGGTCGAACACGGGGATGGGTTTTCATCCTATGAATGACTTGCATCAGTGTTGAAAATGGTGAGGCTTTTAGTTTGGATTTTTTGGATTTGTTTCAAAAACAGTGTGAGTAGTTTGGCCGATTAGCGTAAGCCCCGAGAAAGTGAAGTGTGAAGGTAACTTTGAAGATTTAGGTCACTAACTTGATAACATGAGCTGTAAACAAGTGTCTCGGGTTTATCGGCAGTGACAACAGCGCATAGTCGAAACCATGCTTAGGATCTTTGTTTAACTAGCAAACCCTAACCCCAGAATCACTCTATTTGAGTCAACACGGGGTAACAGCCATCCTCTGACCCTTTTAGTTTGAAACTCTAACATTCAACATCATTTCAATGGCTCGTAAAGACCATCTAAAGAACCACGGTACATGCCAGCGATAAGTATACACTTTGTATCCTAAGGCATGGTAAGTATTGGCTGAGTGTGACATTCGTGATGTGACCCTAGTTTTTAGAAGATCGGAAGCCATAAATCTGGTACCTATAGCATTTTAACACATGGGGACAACACACTTAGCGCCCCACAAATAAACCTATTTACTTCTCTTCAAGAAGAGGCTTAGCCAAGCATCTCTTGAGTTGTCATCCTCGAGAGGGTTGTTTATTAGTCTAAGCGAGAAGAGGAGAGAGAAGAGAAAAACAAACCCTAAAATGAAGGCTGAGAATTGTATTGAAATGCAAGAGTTTTTTTTTTTTTAGGGTTTACAAAATGGGGGAGCATATGAAACCATGATGTATGAAAATCTGAGAAAGCCTAACATTTTGGCTAAAATAAGGGACAAGGAGTAATATACCAAAATGAGGTCAGTTTGCATTAATTACAAAGGATGACAATGGAGATTTCGCTAAAATGAGAGGAACAATTTCGCTGATGTGAAAATTTCGCTAGGTAAGCGGAAATTACTGCGGAGATAATGAATCGGAGAATTTATTTATACTCTCCAATTTAAGCTATGATTACAGCGAAATTTAAGCTAATATGAGGCTGCTAGAATAAATGTTGTATATTTCCTTTAAGCCCAATGATTAGCGAATTTTGAAACTTAGAAATTTCACCAATTTCGCTAGCATTGCGAATTTTTCGCAATCAGTAAAATTTTGCAATCATAGCAAAATTTCACAGGTTTGCATATTCTTCCTTCTGCACTTTGTGCATCCTCTCTTTGCATCACATTTCTTCTCAGCTTGCCTTCATTCCTTCGACTGAATTTTCAAATGTTTGAAGGGGTGATAAATGGGTTCAATCTTCATGGTTGGCCACATATTGATATTGAACTCTCAAGGTATGCAAAAACACTGCAAAACAACCAAAAATAACCTCGACATAAGCATAAGTGATGCTAAAGTGGGCTAACACTTCAATTGGCTTAATTGACATGATTAGTGCGCAAAAAGCACTCAAAGCCCTATCTGATAGGGCTCAAAATAACTTTTGGGTACTAATCACCTCTGGCCCGAAACGTTGCTAGTCCCTTATGATGCAAGGAAACTAAAGGGTATGCATCGGTGATTTTCCAAAGTTTATGATTGAAAAGGTGTATGTACATATAAACACTACCTTTAAAATGAAAAATTGACACAGGATTTGAAAACCGGCATGAGAGAACATAAACCATACAAAGACAATTTGAGGGCGACATCGGATCCATGATTCTCAACCTGAATTTCCACCAAAGTCTAATGATTCTAAATATAACCAGATCGAGCCAATAAGTTGCAAAATTATTCCCTCCCCCCAACCTAGCTACTGGCATGGCCTTAAGTTGTTGAACAACCTAGATAGGGATAGTTACACTCTCCTTTCTTTATTCAACTACATTGTAAGGTGCAATGCTTAAAATCCGACTTCACCCGAAGTCAGGTATAGCAGGTCAGATGACTCCCAAGTGGGTTTAGGAATCAAGCCAAAAGGATCACTAACCTAAGCTCTACGAGGCTTCACGGACTCAGAATGACTTAGAGATTAAGCACCTCAACTAAACTCACTAATCCACTGTGTGAACACTAAATCGGTAGCTCAATAATCATTAAGCTCCATTTAAGCTATCATATACCTCGGATTAGTGCTTCGATTCATGAGTGTCGTTTATTTCTTTCTTCTTTCTTCTTTTCTCTTACCACACACGATTCATTAGATACTAAATGTTAGTATATATTATCTAAATTTCTCTGACCTGCAAGCGCAAATATCTTCTAAAAATGAAAGCAGCAAATAATTAGCATTGTGGGTCTAATCAGTGTGCGGTGTGTGAATTAGCTAAAGGTAGAATGTTCAAGGTTGAGCATGATGGAACTTCAACCCAGACCAAAAATTTCTCTTGAACATGGAATTGTTCTAGCATTAAGGTAACATGCAAGGTTAAGAGTGACCTAAGCTAAGTGAGTAAGAGAAATGTGTCTCTTATGCCAAAATATAGGTAGAATGATTTGTAAAAGTATAGAAAAATGTAGCTGCATGGTATATTTCTATGTCAGTATGTTTCTGAAATTCTCCCGGCTTTCAAAGAAAGTTTGGTACCTCCAGTAGAGAATCAAACTGACGGTTTGAACCAGGGAGGGAATGGCATGGCTGAACAGTGCACCTGCACTACACTGCAATGCAGGAGGAAAATGAGATTTATCCACACGCTGCATGACTCACGCAACATTTCAAAACAAAAATTGTGATAAGATAAGCTTGTAAATGCGAAAATATTTGAAAGAAAATAGGTAAAGTAGCGTGGCTTATAAAATGAGTGGACAAAATAATATAAGACAAAAGTTTCGTAAGAATTTGAATTGATGTCAGTTCTGGGACCACTTCTGAATGTGTGTTGGATCTGAGTTAGTGGAGGACTCTCACATGAATTAATTATGACTCAGTGTCTTCATACTCAGCTCCATTGTTTTAGACCTTTGGTCTCTAGTGACAATGGAGGCACAGTTGTTGTAGGAGGAATGGTGGATTCTTCGTGTAGCACATTGTTCTCCATAAATTCTTCACGATGTTTGTTAGTATCATGCTGCCTTCCCTACCAGGTATTGCCACTCGGGCCAAACTTCATCGATTTGCTCCATCATCCCGACTGGTTTGCTTGTTGCTTAAGTGGAAATGTTAGGCTCGGTGTCATGTTGCCAAATGCCAAGTTGCATGACTCCATTTCGGCAATTGACCAGATGCATTGCGATGTAGGGAAATGGTCTTCCCTAGGATGAATTGGCACATGATTGGGATTCATTGCAATTGGCTCGGTGTCGAGCACTACAAAATCTTGGGTAGTAGAATTTGTCCTATTTTCACCAAGACATCCTCAACTATCCCTTAGGGATCTTTGCGATCTATCGGCCCGATGATAGTGTAATGTTGGTAGGTTTAAGTTCACCCCGAACCTAGCGCATACCAGTATGGCGATAGGTTCTGGCAGCTCCAGGTCAGTAGGGATTTGTCTATCTGAGTACAGTATTACGAGTGTAGGAGATCTTGGATCCTTGTGACTGATAGGGTTCTTACTTTGGATTATGGCCAGCACGACTTGTTCGTTAAATACCTTCTTCTCAATGCCTAATCCCTTCTTGATTGTGCAAAGATCTTTCAAAAATTTTGCATAAGCAGGGACTTGTTTGATGATGTCCAAAAGAGGTATGTTGACTTTCACCTGCCTTAGGACTTCTAAGATACCTGCCTGCTGGGATGCCTTCTTCTTGCCTCTAAGTGCCTGGGGAAATGGGGGTGGCATGCTGTATTTCATTGAGTCCTCCTTCAGGAGAATATGATCAGACTGCAATTCTTCTCCCTTCCTGGATTCTTCAACAGGCTTTGGCATGGGCTGATCAACCTCTTTTCCACTCCTCGGTATGATTATAGCCTTAACCTCATCCATTCGAATTGTTGGGATGACCTACCTCATGAATTCCCTTAAGGTTTAGCGGTGTTTGAAGGGAACCTTCCTCTCTCTGTACCTCCGAATTTTTGTTGATCTTTGCGATTGAATACTACGAGTTGTCTATTTTCTGATTGATTGCTCCTGTTATATTCTCTTGTTCGGTGTGCTCTCTACGATTATCGATCCTTTGTGCGATTGTGCATTGATCCTTTTTGTTCTTCCACAAATTCACCCACCACCTTACTCAAATTTAAATGGCTTGTTCCCGCAGATGAGGATGGAGGTGGTTGTGGTTCCCGAAGGTGGAACAAGCGTAGTTTTGGCGCACGGGAGGTCACGTAGGCGAGATTAGGTTTCGGGAGAGGGTTAGGATGATTTCTCTCCCGATTAGGGTTATAGGTGTTACCATATGGAGCATCTATGGGTGAAGTTTTATTTTGATTTGGGACATGGGCATACTCTAGACGGTGCTCCTCGGGCAGTTGACTGACTAAAGTGAAGCAAGAAAGTTGGGATGCAGATAACTCGTGGCATTTGCATTTCGTCGATTTTCATTTCGACTCGCCCGATCAGTTAAAGTGAGTCGGTTTGCTTTCATCTACGTGTCTTGAAAGTGCATACATGCCCCCTCAGTTGGTTCGAAGGCCTTGATCTTTCGGCTTCCCTTGGATTCGGTTCATCCCATGCCTTTGAGGTTTCAGCCACATAGTTCAAAAAGTCCATGGCTTCATCCGGGTTTTTGCTCAAAAAGTTACCTCCACACATAGTCTCCAATAGTTGCTTCATGGTTGGAGACATACCATCATAAAAATGGTTCACTAGCATCCATGTATCAAAAAACTCGTGGTGGACATGCACATGGTCTCAGAATCTCCTAACACCGGTAGAACCTCTACCATCTCTGAGCCGCAAAGGTGTAAATTTGTCTCTTCAAATCGTTGGTCTTATGAGCACTAAGACTTCTTAAAAACTCCCGTCAGTACTGTACCCCAATTTCTTATGGTTCTAGCCTCAATGAATTAAGCACAAATCTCGTCATTCTTGTGGTCATGGAAATGCTTTCACTTTAGCAAATCCATGTCCATCATACCTTCCTAGTTAAGAAAACTCCTCAAAATCCCTTATGTGTGTGTGTATGGATTTTCATTTCATTCCATGATACGCTGGGAGTAGGGGTATAAATAAGGCCTACCGCTTACATCTTCACAGGAGGTGGCGACGCAGAAGTGGGCACCAACCTGGGAGGGTGACGTGGTCCTCACCATCTATAGGTCGGATCTATCAGTACCGCTGACTCTCATTGCTCGTAGTGGATCCATTTGGTCTATTGGCACACCGGGATTTCACTTCCTTGTTCAATTGTTCTCGACTATAATCTACCCTGGATGCTTCCTTCCCAGCACAACACCTGCATAATAACCGAGACACAAGAAATAGCACAAACAAACTTGCAAAGGGTTATGGTTAGCTAAAATAAAAACTGACCAGATGAAAATAAAAACAAGCAAGTGCTGGATCATAGTGATGAAAAACTCGCAAGCATAAAGAATCAAATTCAAAAAGGGTTAAAAGGTCACTTCCACTTATGATGTTGGATCAAGGCACACTTCAACTTATCATCAAACATAAGCCTGGGCACCATCCCCAACGGCGCCTACGGACTAGTACACGGTAGGTGACTGAATCAAACAAAATTTGTAGTCCTGTTCTTCCTACCGCGTAGTCAAGCTACCGCAGCATGCTGGTTCAGGTCGAACATCGGGACGGGTTTTCATCCTATGAATGACTTCAGCATCGTTGTTGAAATGGTGAGGCTTTTAGTTTGGATTGGATTTGTTTCAAAAACAGTGTGAGTAGTTTGAAAATCGGATTAATCGTAAAACCGAAAAGTGAAGTGAAAAAGGCAACTTTGAAAGACTGAGGTCACTAACTGTTGATAACATAAAGGCAAAACAAGTGTCTCTAGTTTTATCCTCGCATCATGGCAAACAACCTATAGTCCAAGCCATAACCGGATCTTTGTTTAACTATCAAACCTAACCCTAGAATCACTCCTATTTGAGTCAACACAGGCAACATGCATCTACAACCCCTTTCAGTTTGAAACCCTAACATTCAACATCATTTCAATGGCTCGTAAAGGCCATCTAAAGAACCACAAGACATCTAGTTAACAAGTATGCACCGTATCCTAAAGCATGGTGTACACAAATTAATGACATTAAATGATATTCAACCCTAGTTTTAGAAGATGGAAGCCATAAATACAAGACTCATAGCATTTAACACGAGACAACCTCGTTAACTCCGCCCCACAACCAAGCTACCACCTTCCTCTGTAGTTAAAAGAGGCTTAGCTACATCTCTTTGAGTTGTCATCCTCAAGAGGGTTGTTTGCAGTTCAGAAAACGTAGAGAAAGAGGAGAGAGAAGCAGAAAAACAAACCCTAAAAATGAAAAGTCAAAGGGAATTGTATTGAAATGCCAAGAGTTTTTTTTTTGGTGGTTACAAACTGTGTGGGGCTATATAGGCCAATCTAATGTATGAAAATACAAGAGTTTCAACATTTTGGCTAAAATATGGACAAGGAAGTAATATACCAAAATGAGGCTTCCGCTTATTAATTACAAAAAGGACGATAATGCAGAGATTTTCGCTAAAGGTACTTTTCGCTAAGTAGCTGCAGCTCACAGTAGATTTAAGACAGTAGATAAATAAATCAGAGAATTTCATATGCACCGCCAATTGCTATTAGCGAAATTTCGCTAAGTCATAAATTTTCTTAGAGATAATAAATCGTATATTTTCGCTAGGCACAAAGGATTACGAATTTGAAGCTTCATGAATTCTTCATTTCTCAAGAGGATTACAAATTTTCGCTATGATTGCGAAATTTTCGCAATCCCAGCGAAATTTTCGCAATCATAGCGAAATTTCCTGGGTTTGCATATTCTTCACTGCTGCACACTGTATCCTCTACTGCATCATATCTTCTCACTTTGCCTTCATTCCTTCATTGAATTTTCAAATGTTCGAAGGTTGATAAATGTTCACCTTCACGGTTCGAAGACATATTTCGATATTGAACTCAAGGTATGCAAAACCTGCAAAACAACCAAAAATAACCTCAAATGGCATAAGTGATAATTTCAAGTAGACCAACACTTCACCTGCTTAATCGACATGATTAGTGCGCAAAAGCACCAAACCCATCTCAAATAAAAATCTAAAATAGCACTTTTAAGACTAATCACCGTTTCAAAGATTGCGACCAATCGCTTAAGATTTCGAATCGCAGATTTCCAAGCCTACACTATCAAAATTCCAACAGAGCACCACGACAAATATTACACAAAACCGTAAACCTCTGGAAGAATGGTGAAATGGACCACAAAGCCGAGCAAGCTTTACATTAGGCATGTCAAGAACAAATGATCAAAGTGGCAAATTTAGCAGATTCATCATGGAATCTACTCTACAGAGCCCACCGAAACCGCCTAATCCCGTGCATCCGACCTCCCTCTCGAGGTCGTTCAGAGATGGGGTCATTAATGCCCATGAAAGGAGGTGCTTGATTCCGACCTCCTGATGGAATGACATGGAATATGCCCTCGACTAATTCCAGCCTCCAACAACGGCGCATTATGAAGCCGTCATTGCTAGACTAAACCTCGCCCACTCTATGGAGGCCGATCAACTGGAGGTATGCAGCGATTCCCAGTTGGTGGTGAAACAAATAAAGGACGACTACAAAGCGAAAGGAGAAAATATGATCCGTTATCTTAAAAGGTAATGAGTTGCTCAAAAATTGCACGGGTCCAGATCGACACATCCTAAGGGCTTTAGGTTCAATAAAGGACGCTTTTAGCTAAGCTAACAACAGCGCCACAAGAAGATTTGGACAGATGGGTTTCGGTCGAGCACCTCATGGAACCTTCAATAGACGTCAACAGAGACGAGGCCCCCACAATGATCAATGAGCTGACGGATCTCATCCGGGACTACCTAACAAAGGAGATCGCGATCCGGCTGAGCCACTAAACTAAGAGCAAGGTCATCCAGATTCGTTTGTGGGGACCTCATAAACAGATTTTTCAAGACCCTCCTCAAATGCACAGGAGAGGAAAATGCCAACTACGTACTAAGAGAGGTGCATGAAGGCATCTGTGGCAACCATATCGGAGCTTGAGCTCACAGAAAACCCTAAGGCGCGGGCACATCGGCCCACGATGCTTAAAGACGCCACAAAACTAGTCAAAGTGCGAACTCCGCCAAGAGCATGCCAAGATCTCATCTCCCACTACACGACCTCGATTATAAGCCCTCGGCCCTTTTCAACAGCTGGGAGCTAGATATACTCACCCGCCCATCGGAAAGGTCGCTGCAAGTTCGCTATCAGTAGAGTAGACTACTTCACTAAATGGGCTTGAGGCCGAGCTATCATGGCAATCAATGAGCAAAAGGTGCGTAACTCGTCTCGCATTCATATAATCCAGAGGTTCTGGTCCCAAAGCATTGATATTAGATAATGGAAAACAGTTCGACAACCAGAGATTCAAAAGCTTCTGTGCCGAGTTCGGAATCAAGAATTACTATTCATCCCAACTCATTCGCAATTCAAATGCATGCGTAAGCCTGCGTGACCCTCAAGGCAACATTGAAGAGTAAGTTGGAAGACCATAAGGGAAAATGGGTGGAATACCTCCCAGAGGTACTATGGGCATATAGATGAAAGAGTTACATGCAAGTCTGCAACTCGAGAAACTCCGTTTCGCCTCGCATTTGGCACCAGCACAGAAATTCTCGTTAAGGTCAAGCCAGAGTCACCTAGGGTCAAGTTCACGAGTACCGAGCGCAACGAGGAGACTCTCCGCTTGAACCTCGATCTCCTGGAAGAGACGCGTGAGCGAGCTTTGAAATGCACCGAGGACTACCAACGAAAAAAACAAGGTATCATGATCTAAGGTCGTGCCTAATAGTTTTGGTCTCTACACCTAGTACTCAAAAACTCCCGCCAAAGAAGGGAAGGATCAGACCACTGGAACCGGGACCCAATTGGGAAGGACCCTATATCGTATCACGGGAAATCCATCCTGGCAATTATGAGCTCCAAATGCAGGAGGGAATGATTCGCACGAGTGTAGGTATGCCTTAATCAACAAAATTTGTAAACTTATCTCCTCCTACTGCAGAGCATACCATCGCAAAGATGCTGGCCTGTGGCTCGAACACAATGATGGGTTTTCTTCAAGACAAATGACTTACAACGAGGTTCAATTTAGTGAATTCAATTTGGATTTTAAGGTTTGCAAAAAACAAAGGGGTGAAATGTTTGAACTAAAATAAAACAAGTTAAAATATGTCAGAACTCCTTGAAGGTTAGTCACCTGTGGTCTAATTCCTGGGGCAACCGAGGTTTCCTGTGGTCCTTTCCTCGCTTGGGAGGATGACATATAGTCATTTCCCGAACTGCATCTTCATTTAGCTATAAAATTCACCTAATAACATCCTTTCAAAATGGCATCTATTATCATTAGTGCTCTCATTAAAAACAATGCTCACCTCACCACCTAACGGATCATACGATAACCACAAACATCAATGGATCTAATATTAAGTTTCCAATGAGCCCAAAAGCTTACCAAGTAATAACCATTCAAGGTGACTCAAAAGGGATCAAAACCTAAAGTTAAAAAATGAGAATAGTAACTAGCAAAGGATACCGTTGAAAACATGAACCCCTCCAAATAGCCTTCAGATCCTACACTCCAACAAAATTCTCTCCCTTCATGAGTGAAGGTTTAGCCACTCATCCTCCGTTGTCATCCTCGAGGGTGCTTCTAGTCACGTAAAATGAGAGAAAATGGGAGAAAATGAGAGAAACTGGAAAAGAGCGAGAAGAGCTAAAAGCTTCCCGCCCAAAAAGTTTTATTAAATGAAGAAGATGTTCTACAGTGTCTCGTATGGGGGGTTTTATAGCCAACCCTTAATACAAAATACCAAAAAAACCAAAACAAACACTATTACAATGGGGCAAAATAGAAGAAAAACCAAAAACACAAAGAAGTCAAAAGTCAAAAGCAAGAGATATGAACAAGGGCACATGGGAGGCAATCTGTGCCATGGTGGTAATTTTTCAAGTCATAAAATTTAATCCTCGTTCCATTTTTCCGTTTCTTTCTTCTGATTTTTGATTTGCAGCTAAGGAAACAACCCGATTCTCCATGGTTGAGTTTATATACTAAGACAAAGTTTCACAAAAACAACAAAACTTGCCACAAATTTTGTTTAAGAGTTTTGCTAGGTCCTAACATGCCAATTCCAAGTTAATTAGCTAATTAGTACACAAAAAGTGCTCAAAACCTGTATTAATAAGGTGCAAATAGCACTTTTTGGGTAGTAATCGTGAGCACCCCGCAACACTCAAAATGTCGAGCACCCGCGCACCCCTAAATCCCCAATCGTACTTATTAATAAAACGCACACTATTCCACAAATAACACCAAAAGCTTATTTCGTCTACCAATCCGTGAATCATAATCGAAAAATCCAGAGGTCGGGGTTAGTCGAAACCCACGACTCTAAGGGCCCTGAGGATACAAAAAAAAAAAGAAAAATTAGACAAAGTACACACAAGCCTGTCAAGATCAGGCTGTTATTATAGCTTGTCTCGTGAAAATTACAATCAAGAAGTAGTTCTCACATCTCTAAAATTACACCACAAAGCGCCTTCACATCTCGAAAATTACAATCGAAAAACCGTTTCTCACATCTCTAAAACTACACCCAAGAAACACCCACCAAGGCAAAACCACAAGAAAGAGAAAATAAAAAGTAGAGGCGGAGAAAAAGAGGAGGAGAGGTATAGCAGAAGGAACATGCCTTGAAACATTCAAAGCGCGTCATCCCCTCTAAGCGTGACCCCTGACCCAAATCCATTAAATGGCAGGGCTAGGGAACAACGTAACTCCCACAACTAGCGGGACTAGGGAACAACGCAACCCCAAAAAATGGCAGAACGACGAAATCAAATGTCAGCCTACGACCACTCGCAGACGCACTTCACAGCATGGCTGTAGACTCCAGGTCAACATAAGGAACTCTATTAATCGCCTGAGAGAGGAAGGAATTTGAGAGCAGAGTATAACACAAACCATCGAAGGAAAGTTGTTATTTATAAAGAAGCCTGGACGCTTGAGGAAGCCACGCAGTCTGTTCCAATTCTCCAGAGACCCGCATTTAAACCACGTGCACTTTCCTGGCGAAGAGCCGTGCCATATGACTCGCCTCTCAAGAGCCCGGAGCTCGATATGAAACCATGCGCCCGGCCTCGTATTTCGAGTCAGATACCGGGAAGAGCCACGAAGCTCGCCAAAGAGCCACGTAGCCGCCGAGAGCCACGGCCCGCGAATGAGCCACGAACTCGCCTCAAGAGCCCCTGAGCTTGATGTTAGGTGCCACGTGAGGTTTCAGCCCAAAGCCCTGCAGCTCGGATATTAAAGAGCCAATGAGCTCAGGCCGGGGAGCCTGCAGCTCTGATATGCCGTTAAGGCTACCGCAGCCCCAGCTCAAGGAGCCTAGGAGCTCCTGACATTAAAGAGCCACGTAGCTCAGCTCAGAGCCCTGAGCCTGATAATCGGGCACGCGAAGCTCCTGGGAAAGAGCCTATGTAGCTTAGTCCGTAGGAGACACTCGGTCAAACTCGAAGGAACCATGTAGCCTCGGGCCACAAGAGACACGAGCTTAAGTGATGAGTGCCTAAAACACTCATCTTACACTCGCTGGCTTTGTCATTTTCACATTTATTTTATAATACTTTATAGTTTTTGTGGCTAGATCCCCGATTTTGTGTCCGGTGTGGCTGTGTCTGATGGAGCCGTGAAGAGCAGCTTTTGGAAACAGCTTTGGAACAATGAGGAGCAGCGAGAAGATCACACGTCAGCGACGCCGCCACATCGCGACGCCTCGTCAATGTGGTCACCGACGCCCCCACTGCCACGCGACGGCTACCAAAATCAGACCTCATCATTTAAAGTACGATGGCTCAAATTAGGTATCGTGGAGGCGTACTTAATTGTATGTGGGTTTCAGAGCAGAAAGACACTGCTTCTTTCTACAGGAAGTGCCCTGGATTGCACCGCTTTCATGTTTTTTAGATATTTTTGGGATTGTAGAACAATGTTTTTCAGATAAACGATTTCATCTTTTCTTTTATTATGTTCTAGATATTTTTCTAGGTTACGTCAACTCGCCATATGATATGGATTACATCATCTTTATGTTATTCAATTGTTTATAAATTGTCAATTTACTCTATAATTGTATTTAAATTATATGATAATGTTTGGCCAAGACATAGCCGTACTGGAGATCCGGTGATTCGAGAGATGAGGGTATTCAGATCTCGTAGAGCAGCCTCTCTAAATATTCTACTAAGAGATATTCCCACCCGAAGGTGGTATCTTAGGGTAGTAACATTTAAGCATCTCAATACTGAGGTAGATAGAGATATACTGATTCTACTCGCGAGATAGGCTGATATACCTCGAGAGTAGTGTGTGATATCTCGTAGGCAAGATCACCTCACCATAGGCAGATTATAAATGTATTGAATAACAATCTCTTTAGAAAAACAATCCATCGAATCAGACAAGGGAGATAACCTCTAGGCTTTAAAACAATACTCTAATTAAATCAACAGCCTGGGCTTAGTCTACATAATTGAATTCCTCTAGCCATTCCTTCGAGGACACGAAGAAGCAAGAATCTCCGTAGTTAATACACCTTTCCTCGAGGATCGACATCCGTACGTATTAAGTACACTATGACATTTTGTGGCTACGCGTGCACTGGCGCATTTAGGCACACATTTGCATACATCGCGGCATTTCCATCATTAAGCTGCTACGCTGGTTTATGTTTCTAAATTGATATAGATAAGTATACATAGATAGTATTCTCAATTTTTCGTTACTTTGTTATTTTTACAAGTGCCGTAATTCCGTTTTGTTAGGTTCGTGTGTTACTACAGATGTGTTTCAAACGAAGTACATGCGATGCTGAAAATCGAATTAATCAACACCCTCGTGTGATCCTGGTACCAGAAAGCACTTCGCATTTATCAAGGCCGGTAACAGAGAACGCAATGCATTGTAATCCCAATAGTCATGGAAAACACCGAAGAACAAGATTTTGGCATGCTGAACAACCGAACTACGAGAAGTCGAAATGGAATCACTAAGGAATCAGTTTCACCATTTATACAAATGCATCGATCCTTACATATATATTAGGATGAGTCTGTTTTACCATCACCATTGTTCGTGACAAATGATCGACTCCGCCAATCGATTCAAGCAAACACTACCAGTCACTACAAAGACAGATATCAGAAGATCTGTTCCATGGACTACCTCATGAGAATCCAAACATGCATTTGAATTAACTTCCCCGAAGCTTCAGACACCATCAAGTATTAAATCCGAGTTATCAAGAAGCTCTAAGATTACCGCTTGTTCCCACTTTCACCGTGGATAGAGCCAAACATTACTAACCACCACCAGATTCATTCATTACATGGAACGATTGTACAAAAAGTTTCGATCAAGTTCTTTCCACCTTTCGAAAATTCAAGCATACCAGGCAAGATCAACACGCTTGGTGAACTAGAGGGAGAACCCGGCAGAGTATGGACAGGCTTCATGAATTATTACTATGTCCTCACGACCGACTAAATCAGATGGATGCAAGTCCATAATTTCTACAATGGTCCGAGAAATGCAACCTAACAATGATAGATGCCCCACCGGGAGGATCCTTTGATGAAGAAAACCATGCATCAAAGGTGATGAGATATTGAAGATGCCAGAACCAACACCAATCGCTGGCCTAGAGAGAAGGCTACACTATAAACACCTGTAAGCATGACAGGCATCCTCAACAACTGTAAATCATGGTTCAAATTCACTAAACAAATGCAACAGACAAAGAAGGAACAAAGACATGCGATACGTACACCCACGGAGTTGTGTGAATTTCCTGTGGAGGACAGTGCACAGTAGTTTGAATGTCGGCGTAGGAAACCCTACAAAGGAGCAAGCCCAAGATGTGTCTGTGTTCACTGGGACCAACCACAAGAACAAGGACCGTATGGGGGAAACAACTACCAGAATCAGAACCAGGGACAAGGGTGGCGAATCGTAATCCAGCATAATCAAAAAACAATCAAGGGTATGGACGAGAAATAACCACTAATATGCCTCAACCGGAGCGAATGAACCACCCTCGAAAAAGTGGACTTAGAACAAGCCTCGCCTGTATGCTCACCTCACACACCGCCTTCAAGGGAATGACCAAGGCGAATATGAAGTGCAACTCAATTCTGAACAATCAAGCAGCACAAATGAGGAATGAGGCATGATGGGTCAAATGGCCACCCATTATCAGAAAGGCAAATGTGGTTCATCACTGCTACCCGTAGGTAAACCTGTGAGGAGAAGGGAAAGAGATCGTAAGGCTATCACTCTAAGGAGAGTGGAAAAGAGTTGAATCCCAGTCGGCTAGTGGTAAGAGAATCAAAATTCGTGGAGCAAGACTCGCGACCCGGGGTGACCAGATGCAAACTGAAAGCAACCTCGAAGCGCTGAGCAGCCTAAGGATAATAAAAGGTGGAAGAAACTAAGCACGTATTAAAACAGACATGAACTTGTCATACCAATTCAGATTCTCATAGTTGAAGAAAGGTAAGCTGAGAAGCGCTTGCAAAGTTTCTTGACATCTTCAAGAAGCTACATATTAATATACCCTTTTGAGGCACTGAAAACATGCCTAAGCACGTGAAATTCATGAGAAAGATCTTCGGCGAAAAGAAGAAGTTGGAGGAATATGGGACGGTCGCTTTAATCAGGAATGCAAAGTACATCCCGCAAAGAAGCTTCCTCCAAATCTCAGATCTCGTAGCTTTTCATAAATTGCCACAGGAATCGGTATCCGGGAAAGCCTTAGTGACTCAGGAGCAAGATCAACTCGATGCCACTGATGCTTAAAAGGCTAAAGTCGGGGGAACCAAAATCGACTACAATCAGCCTTGGTAACTTGCGCATGTGTCCTACCAACATCCCTGGTATAATCGAAAATGTCCTAGTAAATGGTGTCCGTCTTCCACCATCGTTATCAGAATGCGCAGGCAAAGATCAACTCGTCATCACCGGCATCTTCCGGGCCACGGAAAAGTCAACTGAGTCGCAAAGAATCAATCGAATATTCGGCGACACAAATCACTTTCTCCATATCAACCAAAGAATATCCACAACGATCAACGAAGAGATTCCAACCTTTCATAACAGATTTAATAAACAGAAAAAACGCGATAACAATATTGCACGTGAAGACTGAGGCGGCATACAACGCGGCGGAGCGGTTTCATCCATCGAGTTATCAAAGAAACGAATGCGACGATGGCATTTCTTACGATCCGTATGTCACAGTGGATCAACTGAGCTAACGCTGTTATGAAGCTTCGGAGTAAACCGTCAAAATCTTAAAGTCGCCCATTATTATTTTCAGCAATTTCGTTTCGCCAATCACATCAGTCCGTTATTAATCGCAAAGATCCGTTGGCGGCGTCATAACAAAGCCAACCCAACAAGCACCGAGAGTTCGAAAGCGGTCGAGCGCGCACCATCCGCCCGGTCGCCGCCATCGGACCCACACACTTGACTTCGCGCCATCATCGGACCCACTTCAACACGCCGATTCCCGAGTCGTCCCCGCCGCGCCTCGACGCAACTCCTACCGCCGCACGCCATTTTCGCCGCCCGCCACGCCGCTGCGATTGGCCTTTACCGCCGTGACGCAGTCTCCACGCCACGACGCCACTTTGCACGCCGCGACGCCACGGTCATTTCATTTTCCGCCACGCCGCGACGCGGGTCCCGCGACGCCGCGACGCCATTTGGTCATGTCTCTCCGCCATCGCCGCGATCGTGAAACCCGCACGGCCGCGACGTGGCCCCGTTTTTAAATTTCAAGAATGGTCTTACATTCCACCTTCATCGTACGCCCCTTTCCTTTCCCTCGAAACCCTAGCTCCTCAAGCAAGGCACCGGTCCCGTGCCCAACCTTGCCTGTTCGCTCGTCCCGGGTAGAGACCACTCCTTCGGCCGACCACCAAGTCACCCTCGCCTAGTCATACGGGCATTTCCACCACTGTGGTGCCCGATTCTAGTCAAAAGAGTCAGGTTCATTTGTGCGTTTTTTGTGTAGTCTAGGAGGTCTTTTAGGGAATTCATTCGGTTAGCTAGGTTCCTTAGGTCTTTTGAGTCCCATTTAGGTTTGTCGAGTCATTAGGTAGTTATTTAGTTGATTTTTTTTTTTCGTGGGTACATTAGGTGTTCGAGTTTTTTTGTTTAGGTTAGTATAAACCGGCAAGAGGCAGAAGTTGTCATTGCCGAGCCTGCCACGAGGACCCGACTTATCGTTTCGATGCCTCACGCTTTATAAACGTTGAAGGCCACGGACGGCTTAGCACAATTTGCAAAAACCGATCCTTCATTAAGGAGAAGGGGTTTCATCACCTCGATGATTTCTTTAGAAAGACAATCGAGGCTAAGGGGTGGCGTGCCTTATGCCAACCCCCTCGTCCAGCTGCGATGAGCGTAGTTCGAGAATTTTACGCCAACCTCGCTTCCCATGTCCTCAAAAAGGTCGTGGTGCTGGTGTGTATCGGGTCGAATTCTCGCAGGAGTCGATCAATAGTTTCTATGGCCTAGAGCATGTCCCACCGACCCTTTGATCGCCTCCGCCGAGCATCCCGAACACTACCATGAGGTCATCCGCCAGACGACCAAAGGTCAGGTGAGCGAGGATCAACGCTAAGCAGCCATGCAGCCACCCTGCTGGCATTCGGGCCTACATTCTGGGCGGCCTGCATCACTCATCACTCGCCGGGCCTATCCCGACGACTAATGTGTGTGAGGTGACGCTTCGCCAAATACTCGCCAACTTCTCGCCATCATCCGTGATATACCATTCGATGTCATGTGTTATCGAGATGCCATCCTCCATAACCGGATGCTAAGATGAACCCGCACCCTTTTTCTGATATTTGCTTCAGGCAAACAAGCCGGTGCCCTTGACGACAATGTGAGGCCTGGCTTCATCCGACCAAGGCCATATACGTGGCCGGGGCTTCTGACACACTTGGTGTCCCAGAACCCGAGGGGGTCTACGACTCCGGCCACGAGCCCTCGTGACGACACGAAGCCTGACATCGGCTCAGTTCCCGGTGACACCCAGGAGGACATCGCGCTCCCCGTCCCACCCACCTCCACCACCACCGCTCGACCACTCCACCACCACCCCAAAGAGTCTCAAAGGCGGCCTTCCAGACATATTGAGGACCCTGTTTCACTCACCGAGCGCTTGACGACCTCGGGATGAGACCCAGGAGCACCGAAGCCCATTACTCAGATATGGAGGCGCCAAGGTCGACATGCGACAATTCTCGCCAATCGTGCCATCATTCTACAAGAAGAGCAGCTTATGCAGTCTAAATTTCGCTTCACTTCTGGCTTTTCACCATCCACCACCACCTCCACCGCAGTGATATTCAGGGAGTTCCCCTCACTCTATGTTTTTATCTCACAAATGGGACACCGGATATTTTGTTCGGGGGAGGGATTCGAGATCGGTACTTGCGTTCTTTTGTGTTTCTTGTTTATTGTGTTTTTGGTTTTAGTAGTGTGTAGTATTTTTAGTGTGTTCCGTATATTAGTGTGTTTTGTTTTCAGTTTATTTTACATCGCACTTTCATGTTCATGAGTCATGTGTTAGTGGTTTGATTATATTTTGTGACATTCTCGCATGTAGTAATCAGATACATGCATGTTGAAAATCGAGGATCAATTTTGGATTGAGTTCACTATAAACTGTCTCAAATGCATACATTTTCTTGATGCTCTGCACTAGGTTGAATAGTTGGGTATGGCTAGTGAATCAATTCCCCGGTAACCAAGAAACCAGTTCTCAAAAACCCTATCACACTCACACACTAGTGACTTTCTAGGTATGCATAAGTGCCGAACCAACTACTAAAGTTCGATCAACCTAGGGAGATTCGAACCATTTGAGTGATGGGACACCTAATCAAAAGAGGATTGCCATCGAGCCCCAACCAAAAAGAGAAAATACAAAAACAATAGAAAAAGAGAAAAAGAAAAAGAAATATGACAAAAATAGGTATATGCATAGAATAAGCTAGGATCATCCAATCTAACTCGCACACCGAGGGGCCTATCAAAGTCAATGCCCTGAGCCAACCGGTCGGAGTCATTGACTTCACCGCCCGCTACGTGAACAAGATGGATCATTCACGCAACCTAGGGCCTTTGAGTTCGCCGAGTGTTCTGGGTGAAGCTCGGTGAATCAATGCCCGTGCCCTTAACCATCCGGTGGGGAGTCACCAATGGATCCCCGCTTACAGAACACTCCGCTAAAACTTGGCACTAGGTCTTTCCATTTTGTTTTAGGCACGTAGGAAATTTCTAAGCATGAGGACATGAATAAATGGGTGCTCCTATCCTTTCCTAGTTAGCTTCTTCCTAATAAAGGAAGCCGAGCTTAAGCTCGGGGGCACTAACCCAGTGGCTCGAGGTCATTCAATTATAAGCACATAGGGATTTTGGGAAGGCCATGAACACTATGGGATTTGATGCACTAGTCGGGCTTTCACCTATCTCAATCGAATTTACCGAAGTCAAATATCTCGTATGCCTTCACCGAACACGAGCAAAAACAAGGGCATGTGAGTCACCCACTTTGATCCCCCTATTTTTCAAAGATGTGCACCACTGCCTTAGTGTTAGTTGCATGGTGCTGGTGTGTGTCCCGTTTAGAGTCGCTTCTGCTTCGAGGACAAGCAAGAAACTAAGTTTCGGGGTGTGATGAGGTGCCTAAAACACTCATCTTACACTCGCCATGGTCATTTTCACATTTATTTTATAATAATTTTATAGTTTTTGTGGCTAGATCCCCGATTTCAGGTCTCGTGGTTACAGTTCGATGGAGCCGTAAAGAGCAAATTTTTGAAACATTTGGAACAATGAGGAGCTGTGCGAGGAAGTGATCGCTCACACGTCACGCGACGCCGCCACGCCGCGACGCCGAGTCACGCGTAAGTCACCGACGTCCCCATCGTCGCGACGTCACCGAAAAATCGCACTCCCATCATTTAAAGCACATGGCTCAAATTGGGTGGTATCGTGGAGGCGCACGAACGTATGTGGGGTTTCCAGAGCAGAGTGACACCGTCTTCAGGAAGTGCCCGATTTGTACCGCTCGTTTTTGATATTTGGGATTGTAGAACAATGTTTTCCTGTGATTAAACGATTTCATCTTTTCTTTATTGTTCTAGATATTTTTCTAGGGTTACGTCGAACCCTGTCATATGATATGGATTAAGGATTGATCTTTATGTTATTCAATTGTTTATAAATTGTCGAATCTACTCTATACCTGTATTTAAATTATATGATAATGTTTGGCCAAAGATTAGCATACCGCACCTAGATCCGAGATTCGAGAGATGAGGGTATTCAGATCTCGCAGCAGCTCTGCCTGATTTGGTCAATAGAGATATTCCGGACTCGAAGGTGGTATCTAGGGTAGAACATTTAAGCATCCCCTAACACTAGTGTAGATAGAGATATACCATCTCTATTTGCGAGATAGGCGGATATACCTCGAGAGAGGATATCTCGTAGGCAAGATCACCTCACCATAGGCAGATTATAAATGTATTGAATAACAATCTCTTTAGAAAAACAATCCATTGAACGTGACAGGGGGAGATATAACCCTAGGCTTTAAAACAATACTTTAATTAAATCAACAGTTCAGTTAGTCTTTACATAATTGAATTCCCTCTTAAAGTCATTCTTCAGATATTATCTAAGAAGCGTAACTGTAGTTAATACACCTTCCCGAGGATCGATATCCGCACGATAAGCACACTATATTACTCAGCTACGCTGCACTTGCGCATTTAGCACACATTTTACACATCGCTATCACTCGGGTCACTTCTGCACTTCGAAGAACCATGCGCTAAGTCCACAGGCGCAGCTCGACTTCGAAAGAACCGTGCAACTCGGCCATCAAAGGGTCGCGGCCCCACTTGGGCAAAGAAGAGTCATAGAATTCAGCCTATTCTAAGCCATGTGCGGTAAAAAAACGAAAGACCTAGAGAGTATGAATATACAAATCAACGTTTTAATAAAGGTCAAAATCGTCATTACAAGGGACAAAGGCTACCAAAATGAAGAAGAATGATAGGAAAAAGCCTAACTATCGGAAGATGGAGGCCGGGCAGCCTCGACCTCAAGATCACCAAGAAGAAAAGCGGAGCTAGGGGCAGCCGAGGACACCCCAAGTCATCTTCCCCCATCTCGACCTCGTGGATCGCTGCAGAATCAACAAATTTATAACCTACTACTCCACGCCGTAGCTGCACCATCGCAAAGATAGCGGTTCTAGGATCTAACATGGATGAGTTTTCTTCACTAAATGATTTATAGTAGGCTCAAAAGGTGAATTTGTTTTGGATTTGTGATTTGGTAGTGTTATGTGGAGTCGGTGTTGTGGAAATTGAAAATAAAACGAAATAAACTTAAAATAAAGTGTAAAGAAATCCTCAAGGTCAGCTACTAGGTTGGCTTGATAGGTTACAAAGAGGTCCTCGGGGTTCATTTCCTCGTGATTGGGGAGGATGACCCAGGTCAATTCCCGAATCCCGATCTTCATTTAACTTTAAAACTAAACCCTAATAATTTTCCTTTGATAAAGCATTTATGGTTCCTACAAAGAAAATTCATCACTCGACCCATCCTACAATGATTCGTGAAGGCAACTAATAAATCTCAAGGATCTAATAATAAGCATCCACTAAACCCTAAAGATTACCAAGTATCGATCAATGAGGCATGCATCTACAAAGGAAAATATAACCCTTAACCTACTCAAGTGGCTCGTAAATAGTAATCTAATGGATATCGCGTGTATCTAAAGCTAAGAATACACTCGAACCCTAAAAAGCTTGTCAAGTATTGGCCAAAGAAAGTACATCAAAGAGCTTAAACCTAGAGTTGCAATTGGGGAACCAAAATGTCAAAACCTCGTCGCGTGAAAACAACAAAATGCAAACTTTATTTCAAGCCTAAAGAACCCTCTTCTTCAAGGATAATAGATCTTAATAAACATCCTTGAGTTGTCATCCTCAAAGGAGTGTTTGGTTTCCTAGAAAGTGAGAGAAAATGAAAAATAGAAGAGAGAAAACTGGGAAGAAAACAGAGCACCCAGTATTTCGGCCAAAATAAAACTTAAGTCAATGAAGGTATTACAATGGCTTATATAGCTTCTACAATCAAAGTGAACTACCAAACTAACTCAACTAAAACTATTACAATGAGGGTAGAAAGGAGAAAACCAAAACTGGTCAAGAAGAGTCGGAATTTCGCCGCAGGAGAAAAATTCGCTACATAGCGACTTTCGCATCGTGACCGCTCATCACCGCTGCTACCGTTCCATCGCCCCCGTCGCTACTATTCATGCTACACCATTCCATTTCTTCGCTTGATATTCTTCATTCCCTACTTACTAAATTGACAAAACTATACGAAATTAATGGAAATCAACCCGACTTGTTATGATTGATCGACATGACGATTCGCTTCCACCCCGCAAAACTACAAAACAGCCCGGTAACGCGATCGTAAATACAATGTGCGGGACCCGAACATGTCAATCGTTAATTATACACAGGCCAAAGCGCTCAAAACCTATTAAAAATGTGGTTCAAAATAGCACTGGGGGCACTAATCACTGTGAAGAAAGCCGAAGCAAGCAACCGAGGACACCCCAAGGTCATCTTCCCCCATCAGATTCAGATTCCCCCATCTCAACCTCAGGATCGCCAGGAAGAAAAGTGGAGCTAGGGGCAGCCGAGGACACCCTAAGGTCATCTTCCCCTATCAAATTCAGATTCCCCCATCTCGTCCTCAGCGGGAACGAGAAAATCAAAGCGCAAACTAAGGAAGACCTTAGAAGCCTTGCGCCGAAAAGAGAGCCAACCAGAGGCCCTTAAGGTGCATGCTTCATCCTCACCAACGACACCCTTCTTTTCGGGGGAGCCACTAAGTCCCGTTGTCTCGAGATCATCAAGGAGCCCACTATGATTCGGGCTGCTCAGAGCTCCACCGCGGCTCTCTACTTCAAAGACTTCTCAAGACCCAGCTCAAGGTCGTGGTCTGAGACGATCTCGTCCCTAACCGCCTGCAGCTCTTCCTAGTCCGCCCGTCGTTCACCCTCGACAAACCCGCAGCCTCCGGCCGCCTTCGCCCTCCGCAATCCGCAACCCATCCGACCATCCGCAGCCGGCAATAGCCTCAGCTCACGCCGAGCCTCTTCCTATTCCTCGCCGCACTTCGCTCGTCAAGGCATGCTTCGTGTCGTATCTATGCACGCTACATCCGCCTCGTGATGTCGTGACTCAGCTCGCAGGCTCTCTCCGTGTCAAGGAGGCGACCTCATCTTTATACACTCCTACCGCCTTGAGACCCTCGTAAAGACAGCCTCCCTCACAGTTCTTCACATGCAACCACCGTCGAACAAGACAAAGGTAAGGGCAAATTGAAATCAAAGATAGGACAAACAAATAAAGGCATCCGGACATACGGTGGCCGCTCCCTGAAGCGACAAGGCTAGAACATCCTCAACAGGCATGGCATCCGCCCTCTTGAGATCAGAATCCCGTAGAATGGACGACACAGCCCCGACAGCAAGCTCCAAATTGGCAAGCAACGAGTCCTCCTCCCCTTCGTTTCCAAAGCAACCTCTCCCCTCGTCCTCCAACGTCGTAGGAGGATCGCCGAGTCCCGCGCCAGGACTCCGAACATAACAGCACCAAAGAAGAGGAAGCTCGCGGCCCCTCCTCGAGGAAATTCCTCGACCGCTAATTGACACCTCATCCACGGATGGAGGTGCTTGACCTCTCGCTAGAGCTTGGTCAGATGATCCCCACCCTTTAGCGATCGACGGTGGAGAAGGCGCTCCCAACCTGGGGACTCCACCCGAATCGCTGTGTCGCTTCCTCGAGGCAGCTCGAGTTCGCGCTAACGCCCTTTCTTCTTGCCAATGACTCCGACTCCTGGGCTTGGAGCTCTTCCTAAGTGGGCTTCACGACCGGGAGGCCCTCACGGTGTCTTCACGACAAAGCGCAGAGGGCCTCGCCTGGGCCTGGGTGAGGAGACACACGCCTCAAGGCTTCCCGGGAATGTCCGACCCAACTAACTCGTAGTACACCCGGGCGCACTCGCCAACTTCCGCTTCACCTCTTCATCCTCGGTGCTAAGGTCTAGGCGAATACCTGAAGACCACACAACCATAGCAAAGTTAGAAAACACCTCATGACTTTCGTAAGGTAAACCCAACAAACGCAAACGTATCACGAGGTTCTTAGGCAAATTCAGAGGCCTAATTGCCGCATCTTCTGGCCGTCCTGATCATATTCCCGCTAATGAACACCCACAAAAAAATACCTTTCTTTCCAGCGTTGTTTATGGGGAACACAGAGATCCAAATAATCGCCTTGGCATCGAGCTGCTTGGGCCGATGTACGTAAAGCCCCCTCCGCTGACTCCTTCACGCTAAATAAGTCTAAGAGCAACGAATGCTAGTATCTCCCGAGACCTTATCCCCGAAGATCTAATTTCAAAGTTCCGACTCAGCACGCCCCCGTAAGTCAGAAAGTCACGAATAGACATTAAAAATGTCAGCAAGACGCTTTGATAAAGGGATGTAGAGGGAATGAGGCCATTCTCAAGGTCGCCCGGTTAGCAAACCATCTTCTACACGTGAACAATGTATGGAGGTGAGAAAGTCGTGGCACCAACCGAACTCGGCGAGGCCTCAGAAATAGAGGGGCTTAAATTATGTCCAAAAGATGGCCTCAACCGACTAGTGGCCCACAAATACGGCAGATTCGCACACCGCCCTCAAGCAGGCAAAGCCGCCAGGATACCCGATTCATCGACTCCACCGCTCTCGCCATGACTCCGAAGGGGACCTCAAAGGGACTCCGATCGACAACAATAGTAGATCGACCCACCCTTCCTATCTCGCTCTAAGTCCCACCTCGCCAGTAACTACCCCTACGCGCAGACCTAAGGACGACCGGTCTGCAGGAGGCACGCATGATCGGCAAGTGTGCGGAAGGCGAACGAATGATAAAAAGGCAAAATTCTTGACAAAAAAGTGGGAAAGAAGGGACAAACAACTACCATTAGGGACTCATGAACTCCAAAACAAATAAAGGTAAACAGGGGAAGAAGAAGAAAGACGTACCAAACCAGGGACAGGGACACGAGAAACGACTCCGAGCGAGACAGAACAATAGAAATCACCCGTAATCCAGCCCCACGTGGATAACCAAAGTTCGAGAAATCAAAAAATCCGAGGTCATAGCGAAAGAGGGTTGAAGAACAGAGGAAATTAAAGAAGAGGAAAACTTATAAGAAGGATTAAAGAACAAGGGGAATACGGTCCGAGTAACTGCGAGACGTTTCAAAAAACACTGGGATTGTCAACCGAAACGAGCGCAAAAGTCGAGAGAGGCCATCATTATCGCAATACAATTGACGATGACAAGCCTAGACCAACAAACCTTGTCTGGCCACATGGAACTCGCTGCTCGACCCAAGAAATGATTCAGCCCTTGCCCAAGCTCGCTTCGGCAAAGGGATGGGGGGCAACTGATGATGCCTAAAATAAAAGCAACCCATAGGCCCGCAATTACGCCGATAACACAGCCCATAACACAAGCTCCAACACAGCCCAACACAGCCCAGTGGAACAAGCCTCGATGCATGCTGGCATCCTCCACGGGGCTACAGAGAAAAGCTTCACCGGGGGAACTCGCCCATAACGATGTCCCGGTTCCCTGATTTGGGGCCCACGTGTAAACTGTGCTCAGCTGGCCGAATTGGTGACGAGGATAATCCGTTGACCGCCTGATGAGCCGTAAGAAAGGAAAGCATTCCATATTTGTGACCCGATACCAATTAAGGAAAGAAGGATCCCCCATGATTACGATCTTCTAATTATCCTCCAAATATTCGGTTGGCGATAAGAAAGAAAAGATCCCCTACCCAACGGGGAGGACGTTGTATCACCATCCAATAAGGAAAGTCATCATGATCATCCACTATAAATATCGAGCAATCCCACCAACAAAAGGTACACAATCATAACGCCATCAACAGTTGAATTCTTTCCTTTCCATAAGAAAGAACTCGATCTCAAAGATCTGAGAAATCTAAGCAGGCACCACGACCATCCGTTCATCAAGAAAGCTGCGTGCTGGGTGTGTTATTCATCAATCCGTACCCCAACAAATCGAATTACTCGGGCAAGCCCGTACCAATATCGATAGAAACAGCACCATCACCCCTGAATCGAAAAGCCCTAATTACTACTATTGCCTATTGCAGTTGTGAGTGATTTGCATTTCTATGCGAAATTCCTTCTTCTCTTTCTACAATTCAATTGAGGAAATGGGTTTTGTTGAAATATTTGATCAGTGTCTTGTGCAATAAAGATTGTGTTTTGAGGAGATCCTTGAAATCCATGCTTTGAATCTGAAGGGAAGATGAGTTCTTCTCAGTCTGAACAAGTGATTGAAGAAGACAATGAACAAGAAGATGATGATGATAAAAGAGATGATAATGATAAAAGAGATGATCATGATGCTTCTAGTATAAGAGAATTACGGGTAGCAAAACATATCAATTAGGTTTTCACGAAGAGAAATTGGGGAGAAAACTAAGTAGGGTTTCGATTCTAGAAACTAGGTTTAATAGGGAGAAATTGAGGGGGTGAGTGCATAGAGATCCAAACTAAGGGGAGGTGGGTATTGGGTGAGACTTAAGGGCATTTTGGTCAAAATAGTTAACAATAGTAGTATAAGTGTCATGGCATAAACATTAGGGCATCGTTGGACCCAAAGAAAACTTTAGTGAACAAATTGAACATATGACCAAAAGTTATGGGCATTTATGCACCTTATCCCTTGTTTTATATCCAACATAAATAAAAATATTATTTGAATTTTTTTAAGTTATATGAAATAAATATTAATTCTCATACAAACCGTAATTATTATATAATACCCCAAAACCTTATAACCATATGATTTTTACAATATCAATACAAAAATAAAAGACATACCTTTTAATTCATTGGGGATTTTTGAAGAGATGGAAACAATCATGATAAAAATTATGTTTCTCTCATTCAAAACAATAATTTTGATTTAAATAAATATCACATAATAATATACACATTAACCATATAAATTTCCAACACTTTGGCACTTCAACGGGATAGATTTGGTAACTTCAAAGGGGGATTGTTAGATTTTCCCCACTTTTTAACTAAACTTCAAGTGATGTATAATTAATGGACCCTTTGAAAAGGATACATATGTTACTTGAATTAGGATATGGTTGATAATTTTCTGTTCAAAGTTTGAACTAAGACTACTCCTATTTTATCCTCAAAAAGAAAAAAACCCTATTTTTGAGGAAAAGTTTTTAAAAACTGTGTTCTGTTTGGGCTGTTACTGCCGAATAGAAGAAGAGAAGTGTAAGTGTGTGGTGATCAGACCAACTGACTATATTAAGATTTCTTGGTGTAGTCTCACCCAGTGTGAACATATATATCTATCGATCTTAGCCTTGACTACCTACCTGTCTCTACAAGCAAACAAAGCCATCATCCAGCTGTGGCTTCATATTCATAGCACTTATGTTTTTTTTCTCCTTTTAACCTATATATCTCTATGACAATGAAACACGATGCTGCCCATAAATACTCAGGTGTCCTACTTGTATTTAAACTTTTCGATTCCAAGTACGCTTACTCCAATCACTCACGCTTATTTCGCTCAAAAATGCTACAGCTTGCAGGTTAGAAATTTAATATGAGTATTTGACAAAGTTATTTTAAATGCATTTTATGTCATTTCTAACGATAGAGATAATGACGTTTTACGAAAGAACGTCAAAGATATTTCAAACCCGAAAAAAATTCAAGACAAAGTTGGACATGTAGACAAAGCCGAAACATTTCCGGCAGAAGATATCCCATAATATCTGCGACGTAAAAGCTCAAACGCAGCCGAGATATACAAGCAAAAGTCGAGAGCATTTATGTACATTATCTCATGAAATATGTCCTATTTGTACAAAAATCGAAAACATTTATACACTTTATCCCATGAAATATGCCACATTTGTGCAAAAATCGGCAGCATTTAGACATAGATAGAAGGGTTGGAAACTGATAATTAAGAAACAGATGTATGGTTCTAGAAAATTTTATGGAAATGTATAAAAAACAAATAGAGAAAGAAAAGAAAACAGAAAATAAAATAAATTTAATCAATAAATTATTTTATTTACTACTGCAACTCATTTTATTTGTTTTAACTCATTAATATAAACATTAAATAATTTATGAATAGTATATTTGTAAATAATTTTATTTAGATTTGATTTTCTTAAATCCTTTATTAAGTAAAACATAAGAAATCATTTTGATTTAAGGGTAATTGCATAAATAATTTATAATTAATCAGTCTTTTAATTAATCTACCTACTATTTATCTAGAATAATCCCAAAGCTTAGTAATCCGTGAATGCACATTCCGTCAAACAGATATCTAGTTAAGCAAGTTAAAAAATTACATGTCACTACCTAATTAACCTCAATTTTTTTTTAAATCAGCTTGATCCTCAAACTTTCTGGCCACTTGTCACTATCAATTGGTCCCTAAATTTTATTTATTTTTTTTTTTTTAAATATCAGTTTTATGATACTCTTCTTTTTCTCTCTCCTCCAACACCTCCGTCTCCATTTCAGTCTCCGTCAATTTCAGCCGCCCGCTGATCACCATGGTTGTGGTGGTGTCAAAGCTGACGACTTTCGGAATTTGATAAAGGAATGGTTGGTAGGCATGAAAGCTCTGCTTGGTGTATTAAACTTCCAGAGAAGCGGATTTAAACCGCTCTCAACTACGAGCGAGCAGAACCAGGAAACAAAATTTTGGTTTTGTGTCAAAATTTCGACATCTACGGCCCCGAAACAATATCACAACCAATTATTGATTGACAAAAATCGGAAGAAAATCGTAAATACTATGAAATCTTACACTATATCCTCACACGCACGCACTGTAATCCCTCTCAAAAATATCGATAAATACTCCGAGATATATCTGCAAAACATCTGAACATATCGATAAAATATCGAAATACTCCGGTATATATCAACAAAATACTCCGGCATATATCAATAAAATATCTGGTATATTTGCAAAATATCATAAATATATTCGCTTATTTCGACTTAAATCAAACTAACCCGCTAAAATTAAATCAAACGACTATTTCACTCCAAAAATTCTATAAATAATTCCTAAAATCATATATCTGAATATCGTGAGATATATCTATAAAATATCGGAGATATACTCCAAAATATCTGAAGATATATCGAGAAATATCATAAATATATCAGTTATTTTAACTTAAATCAAATCCAACGGTTAGAATAAAATCCAATGACTATTTTGACTCCAAAAAATTCTATAAATACCGTTAAATTATATAATTTCTTTACAAATTCATTCATACACATCCAAGCTCCATTTGACTTTCAAATTATTTTTTCGCGATTTATCCAATATTTTCAAGACTGTTATTAATATCAGTTCTCATCAAGACAGATCCCTCTCATCAACAATATAATCTAGCCACATCATTTTCATTTCTATTTTAAATGACTATCAGAATGTAATTCTCGATAAATTATAATGAATATCATTTCAATAAATATATATTTACTTATTTACGTTTTTTATACTAACAAAGATTTTACGAATTTAGTATTATGATTTATCAAATATCTACCAATATTTATCGATATTTTCGACATATCTATAAATCCAAAGATCAATATATATGTGAATCATCGATATTTGCTCCATACGCAAAAATAATTGTAGAACCTTCTTATTTTTCTTTTCCTCTCTCTTCACATATTCCCAAAACTACTGTAGATAGCGATACGAGAGCGAGAGAAGGCAAAGAAGACTGAGGTGGAGATGAGGTACAAGGTGGAGGTGGAGGAGGAGAGAGATGGGATAAAATTGAATTTTAAAAAATAATAAAAAATTTAAGAACATAGTAACAAAGGATGAGAAAGTATGAGGATCACATGATTTTTTTAAAAATATAATAAAAAATTTGACAACTAATTAGATTAAGACATATGATATTTTTTACCTGTTTAACCAATTATCTTTTTTATGGGACCAATATGATAAAGGATATAGAACTAATTAAATAAGGTCAACCAAATTATGATCATTCATGTCAATTATCTCTTTTATTTAATTTTTTTTTTTCTTTTCATGCTACTTTCTAAGAACCCAAAACAATCAAGTTGAAAATTAGAAGTAAAGGAAAAATAAAATAAAATAAAATTATAATTAAATTTGAGATATTATTTTATTTGCAGCATCAAAGTCATTTTATTTATTTTAAGTCATCCACTTAAAAATTTAAAAATTTAAAAAAATGCAAAAGTTTTCAAGTGATTTTATTTATAATTGATTTTCTTCTAATTTTTGTTATTAGGTAAACATATATAAGAAAATCACTTTTACTTCTTTTCCTATTGTTGTTCAACAAAAAGGATTAGTACAAGGAATAACACACTGAAATTGAACAGTACCTGGGAAAATGGAAAAGAAAGGAAACAGAAAAAGAAACAGGGAATTATGTCTGCAACTAAACAATCTAGATCATCTCCTTCAACCAGATAGCTCACATTCAAATCTTGAAAACAAGGAAAATAAGAATTAACAGACCTATAGTTACAGTACTATGCACCAACTACATCCATTTTTCTGATCATTGAAATGTCGTTATTTTCTTCACCCATCTTTTCACCATTGACATGAATCCAAGAACTTATCAGACTGCAACTAAAATAGCACAATTTCGAGGTTATATTTTAGTCATTCCAGTCGGAAATCGGAGACTTCCCATTGGAAATGCCAGCACAAGGAGGGTTTGTCCACCCTGAAGAGCTTCCAATTCCCAGCCCTGCCATTACTTTCTTCACCAACATCCTAAAGATCTTTGCTTTTATGCTTCCTCTTTTTGGTGGAATCCTTGCTTTCATTTTCTTCTGGGGACTCCCATCTCTAGTTTCCATGGCTTGGAATTGAGTAAAGAACTGGATATTGAAGCAGAACTGTGGGAGGATTTATGTTGAAGCAGCAGATGTAGAAACAGAGGAGAATAGAAAATGAAGGAAAAGCAGAGAAAGGCAGGAAGTGAGAGGTGAGATGGGGGTATACCGTATATATAATCTGATTTTGTTGGGAACAAGGCCTGAGCCGAAGGTTCCCACAGGCCACAGTGTGAAAAACGACACTTGAGAAGAGCTTGAATTCAAAACAGAACAAATTAAGACTCTTCTTGTCATCTCTCTCTCTTAAAAGTACCCATCGCCCACAGCTGTTTTTCTCAGAATGATTCTCTAACCGTAACATCACATAGGCTGAGTTGGTTGGTTCATTGGATAGATGGACTTTTGATCTTCTGAGGTCTTAGACTCTTACCCGTTCACACTCATGAAAAAAAAATATAAGGAGAGGGACAGGATTTAAATAAAGAAACCAAACAAAATGC
Source organism: Tetrastigma voinierianum (assembly GCA_016808115.1). Classification (NCBI taxonomy): domain Eukaryota; kingdom Viridiplantae; phylum Streptophyta; class Magnoliopsida; order Vitales; family Vitaceae; genus Tetrastigma; species Tetrastigma voinierianum. The sequence continues at coordinate 25,324 of JAEQBH010002159.1, read as the reverse complement.
AAAACAGTTAAGACTTCAGAGTCCTTTCTAGATGTATGCAAATTACAAGCTTAGGTCACAGTTGAGACTTCGGAGTCCTTTCTAGATGTATGCAAATTACAAGTTTAGACGTTGACCGGTAAAATATGCAAATTATTAGACAAAATCAATAAGTTTAGATGTTGACCAACAAAATTTTATTATTTATTCATCAATATGACTCAAAATCGACACAAAATTTACAAATTTAGGTTAATAATAATCGTGTTTTAGTCAAATTTATACTAATTCGTTCAATAAATAAGTTATTTTCATGTAAACCTTCAATCCAAATTTAACCTGATAATTATATAATTAGAATCATCAAAATTTCACGAAGCTCATATCAAAATTACTGGAAGTAACTCAAATATAATATTAAACGAATTATTCACAATCGAGCTTATACATATCTTGTTCTCATATCCAATTAATACTCAGTCATTTAAATATATTTTAATATGATTATTATTCGCTTCACGTTCTGATTGCCTAATATCGACAACATCTATAATCCATTACGATATGCTTACTCTAATTCCATTAAATACGTAAGTTGCCAACCCTCATTAAAGCTACAATTTCTTCTTAAAGTTCAAACTTATATGATTTATTTTCTATATGCATATTATTCTCTTTGAAGTAGTTTTAACTATTGAGTGTCCGAGTAAAAAAAAAAAAGAAGAAGAAAAAAAACTACCCAAAAACAACCATACGAAAATATCAAATAAAACGATTGTTTTTCTCCCTCACAAAACCAGAAGTTCTGTCGTCTTTTTTCCTTTTTTATGTTTTTTGGTTTTCTTCATGAAAACATGAAGGTCAAAGCAGAAACAATGGTTCTCATATGTATAGTTCTACTCATGACTTGAGGCAAGAAATTGTTGTCAGTTAGCATGAAGAAAACAGGAAAAGGTAAAGAACGTTCCTAATATTTGGCCGCATGTATGATCTCACCTCTAAACTTTTTTTTTTTGGTCTAGCCATTTCTTTAAAGTTTCTATCACTTTACTAATAATTTATGCCCTGTTAACTGATTCAAAGTGGGACAACTACGTTAACCATGCTTATGTGGCACCCATCAAGTGCATTTTTTGCTTATGTTGCTAAATTATTTTGTAAATCAGCAAAGATTTATCGTTCCCAAAACAATCGATCAATAATCAAAAGACTAACAAATACATTACAAATAATAATTTTATCAACAAATAAGATATCAATTTAGCTGTAGAAAACATACCTAAAGACTTAACCGAAATTGTCGATTGTCATTAGTCTCCCAAATCTACATGGGATGAGATCAAAGAAAAGTTATGATTGAAGATGGTTATTTTCTTCTCCCCAAAGTGTGTTCTACCAAAACCTTATGAAATCCTAAAGTTCTATTTACTTATATATAGAGAGCACAAGGGAACAATTGGACTTTGGTCCAATGTGTTACCAAAGCAAAGGAGAAGATAAAATCATAAGCTCATAGCTAATTAATATTAAATCATCCTATAAATGGCCCATAATTAACATGCACAATTATACAATTAAAATTATAATATGATTATACTTAGTTCATAATTAATAAATTAATTTAACATTCTCCCACTTGGACGGCATAATCATAACTCAAATGATTTCTGAATATATTTACATAGCCATAACCGATCATATACATTTAACAAACCGAGAGGATATATAAATTGTACATAATCAAACGCTACTAATCAAAATCATAACTCAAATGCTTTCAAAAGAGACTTACATAACCAAAACCAATCATATACAATTAATATACCGAGACGACGCGATAACCACATAATCAAAAGGCATCGATTCGTGGGGAAAGATTACAACGACAAGAGTATCGATTTAATGGAATGAAAACATCATTATATCATTCATCTAAATAAAATGACACAAAATCATAAATAATGACAACGCCAAATTACAGATGTAATAACGAAAAAACATGAGTTTTTCTTATAAAATACATGAAAGACAAAGCTCCCACTAAAACAAAGAGTCTATGCTCCTAATAGTCTCATGCGTTAGCGAACCCCGAGTAAACTCCAATTTTCTCGAAAATTAAGAAACGGGTAATTTCGTCAAAACTGAATTTTTCTGCATCTCTACGACGAAACGTACTTCACTGCCGAATCGCCTCTCGAAATCTAGCTACCACGCCGACCTTGTCACCGAGACGCCTAATTTCACGCTTTTCGGCGACGCTGGTTTCCAGCATTTTAAAACGAATTAAGGAAAGACATACGCTGATATTAAAAATACCTACTACATGCACTCCATGTGATTACATGTTGCATGATTAGTGAGACGATGGAGATGAATTACTAGATTAAGCCATTGTCAAAATAAGAAGTGAGCAGGCGAAAGATGTACTTTAATTATCAAAGTTAAACTCCAGTATACAAAAGAAAGACAACATCTTCCTAAAGAGTAAAGCCAAAAACATGCAAGAAATTGGTTTTGAGATTCTGCAGAGAAATAGTGACTCTCTCTGTGATTTCTGCCTCTGACCGGGTCGCTCACTTCTGCCAAGAAGTAAAGTTGTTCTACTCGACGAGGGCTACAAGACTGATTTTGCTGAGCCCGACAACCCAAGAGGTGTGGGTCTTCCCACTGCTATTCTGGCCAAGAAATCATGTGAATACAGATATTTTTGAGGCTTAATTTAGCCGTAATTTCGGTCTTAAAACATTTGAACCGAGTGGAGAAAATCCCTATTGTTTCACTGTTCACGTGATTTTATCAGGTGATTTTGTGGTTTCAGATTCAAAATGAATTGTTTGAGTGGTTAATTAGCCCATGTGAGCTAATTTGGTGTTATTGACGTGAATTGAATAACATGGATTATGTGAATTTAATTATGTTAATATATACATGAAAATATATTAGTATGAATATTTTGAATCGTATAATGCATTTACATGACTCTGCAAATCCTGTAATATTGCATGAGCGCACGATACGTAAAGAAAACAAAACGAAAAATGTTTCAAGTAAAGGAATTTCGACGAAGATTTTCCGGAGAATTGTGTTGAGAGATTGTCCAACAATTCACGTCGAAAGGGCCATGAATTTTTTCGGAGGGTTATCCAACAAAATCTCCTCGGAGGGTTGTCCAATAAATTTTACCGAAACTCGGTAGTAAGTTTTCGAGAACAAAAAACTTTTGTTTTGAAAACTGTATTTTCGCATTCGCTTGTGACGCGCTGGTGCAGCTCGCGATGACTCAAGACATGGATTGAGCATGTAGACATCTCGCAAGATTTACTCGAGTGTGATTGTTCTGGTTTGCGACATATGCACTTAAAGTGAGAGTAACCCACGTAGGAAATTATCACTTCACAGCTTTGCTCACCCCCGGGCCGAGGATCACTATTTCAGCGCAAAGGAGTACATTGCGAGACGGTGCCTACTAGAGGTCTGCTTAAGAAAAGTCGGCAGGCTTTGGTCTTTTGCTTTGTAGAACATGTATTAAAATCCCAAATTTTGATATATGTTTTCGTTAAGAGTATTGTAATAACTCTGAACTATTGGTATATAGTTGATGTAATTTCGTGGAGTATTGATGCATGGGCCCAAGGGCCATTTACTCGCACATGGACCCTGGTGGTCGCGTGTTAATCACGGGATTGTGTTTTGTACTCAGAGCTCCTCATACAAAGGAGACTCTACCCCAATTTTCGTGAGCAGGCTCGTTACCCGACATCCACGAGTATTCCGCGAGTCGACCTGCCGTCAACGAACCCCTGACTGGGCTTCACGTGACGTGTACCTTGAAACACACAAATAAAGTAAAGCCTTTGGTTAGTGGGTCTACTAACATGCTAGTTATAAAGTGCGCCAACTAAATGAGGACTCTACAACTTTCTTTAACAAGAACTTACATCAATGTGCTTCGATCGAAGTGCTCCTAGTGTTCCTAGAAAGATATAATCGCGAATTATCACAAAACAATTTCACGGCCTAAAAATGGAGTGAACAACCCTCCAGTTAAAAATGAAGTTCGCAACCATTGCATGACAAGTAGCTTCATAACACGTCACATACTCGCTCCATAATACAGGCCAGTGTCTCCGCTTGACACTTTTCCATGAAATGTACCTCCTTCAACCATCATAAAGATATAACCATAAGTGACTTTATCATCCAATGAGTCCGCATAACCCAATCACTAAAACCAACCACCTCTCAAGAGTGTCGATACGATATGTTAACATGAGATCCTCTGCACTGGGGCACCAAACTTCTTAGTTGCCAAAGTGGTTTCACCAGATTACTCAAATACCTACCCAACACGTTGACAACAAAAGCAATATTAGGGTTTGTGCATACTTAAGCATACATCAGGCTACTAACAACTAAAGAATAAAGGACTACTTTCATCTGATCTCTCTCAATATCATTCTGAGGACATTGGCCTTTGAAAAATCTGTCAACCTTTACAATTGGTGTCTTACTAGAAGAACGTGATTGCATAATGAACCTTTTCAAAATGCGTTCAATATACGTCTATTGAGACAATCTCAAAATGTCACTTGGTCTATCGCGAACATGTCAGTATCATTGGCTGTGAGCAAAATATCATCAACAGATAAAACCAAGAATATGTATTTTCTCCCATTGACCTTCATATATATACATTGATCGACAATGTTCTCCTTAAAACCATTGGCAGTGACAATTTCATCAAACTTGAGATACCACCTCCTAGAAGTCTGCTTTAAACCATAAATGGATTTCTAGAGCTACAAACCATGTTTTCCTTACCAACCTCCTCAAAACTAGTAGGTTGAGACATGTAAACATCCTTAACTAAGTCTTCATTCAAGAAAGTCATCCTCACATCCATCTTATGCAACTCCAAATCAAAATGAGTCACTATAGCCATAATAATGCGTAGAGAGTCTTTAGTTACGTAAGAAGGTTTCTTGAAATCAATACCTTCTCGTTAATTGTAACCCTTAGCCACTAATCTTGCTTTATATCTCTCTACCTGTCCCTTGACCTCGCACTTAGTCTTGAACATTCATTTGCACCCAATAGGTCTGCATTCATCTGGCAAATCTACCAAGCTCCACACTGTATTCTATGAGATGGAAGTCATTTCATCTTTCATTGCATCGGTCCAAAAGTTGGATTGAGGACTAACAATGGCTTCTTTGTAGGTAGTCATATTTGATACACCACCCACATCATACTCATGCTCCTACAAGTAGACAATGTTGTCATCTGAAATTCCAGGCCTATGGACCCTCTCTGACCTCCTTAAGGGTATATCCATGACTACATCTAAGGCTACTAGGTCTACAAATGAGGCTATTAGATCTAGATCCTCAATTAGTTCATCATCGGTAGTGGCTACTAAATGCTGGTCAACAATAGGGCTAGAGATCAGAGCATAAGCAATAGGCACATGAATAAAAACTGGTGTTCTTTGAACACAATTTCTCTTAGCCCTTGGCTTGTACTAGTATCATCCTCAAAATAGATAGCTCGATTTGACTCAATCACTCTGGTAGTGTGCGACAGGCAATAAAACCTGTAACCTCTTGATATCTCACAATAACCTATAAAGTATCCACTAATGGTTCTTAGATCAAGTTTCTTGGATTGCAAGTTATACGGTCTCACTTCCACCTTATAACCCCAAATATGGAAGTGACAAAGACTAGGCTTCTTCTGTGACCATAGTTCATACGGAGTCTTGGGAATAAACTTACTAGGCACTTGGTTCAAAATATATGCTACGATTTCCAAAGCTTCACCCCACAAGAGCTCAGGTAGTAAGGAATTAAGAAGCATACATCGCTTCATATCAAGAAGCATGTGATTTCTCTCTCTAGAATCCCATTCTATTGAGGAGTACCAAGCATTGTATAATATACTCAATGCCACATTCTGGCTGCAATTTTTGCAACCTATCCAATAAGGCTTGCTGTCCCATCATATCATCATAATATTTCACCCTCTATCAAAATGAACCATTTTGATCTTCTTCCCTTGTTAGAGCTCAACTTTTGCTTTGAAAGCCTCCAATGAGTCAGACTTCTCACGAATGAGCTCGACATAACCATAACAAGAATAATCATCAATGAGCGTGATGAAATATTTATAGCCACCCATAGCAAGAGAAGTGAATGGCCCATAAATACTTGTATGAATAACCCTAAGCAACTCAATGCATTTATCAATCTTGACATTCCTAACTTTGGCGGCCAGATTACCTTTGATGCAATCTATACAGGTATCAAAATCTGAGAAATCAAGATTTGGAAGAATTTCTTCATTAATTAATCTCCTCATTCTTTGTTTAGAAACATTACCAAACGTCAGGCCAAATAGTAGAAGACTTTCATTCACACCTCAAACGCTTTGAGCTACTGGGGCGAAGATAATGCAAGGGTCAGAGAAACATAAGGCACAAGAAAATAACTCTAACTGTGAAGACCACAATCATACCTATGTCAATCAATAGTGAATCTCGTTACAATTTAACTTTTCCAATTCCAAAAAGAAAACTATATCCAAGTCTATTAAAAATAGGTACTGATATCAAATTTCTCCTAATCGATGGCATGTACGCCACATCCTGCAATTCCAAAAAAATTCCTATACTAAACTGCAATCTAACAACTCCTAGAAAATCAACTTTGACTCTTATACCGTCATACACATATCGCTTCAAATCCATAGATTTCTATTTATCACCAATTTGCATAGAATTGCAAGCGCACGGTAACAACACTATCTAACCACCAAGTATCAGATGATACATCAATGACATTGGATTCAAAACAAACATTCACCCAATGATTATCAGATAGCTCATTTTTCTCATTATTTGAAAACTTTGTATATTTCTTACTAATAGCATCCAAGAACTCTTTTGCATTCTCAATCTTGGGAAAGCTTGCATAAATAGATTCCTCCATATGATTCTCCATAATCATCTAACAACAACTATTATAATACTCTCAGTCTTCATAAAACTTTTTCTCATTTGCAGAACTCTCAGTAGTGAGTTTTTGAGGAGCTTCAACTTTTAAGGCTAAATTCAGTTTCATAATTGTCAAATTCATCATGTGAGATTAACCCATTATTTTTAAGTAGTCCCATTAAGTTTCGTGATGGCAAAGAACTGAGGAAAGCTCAAAGCTGAAGAATAAACAAGAGAGTTATGTCAAAAATACGTGTAAAACAAAGACATGCAAATTGCTCCATTCTTCGGCTTACCAAATGACCCACAAAAGTGGTCACCAAATGTTAGAGTCTATAAAATACAAAAAGACTCATACACAGATAAGAGCAATTCACTAGCCATCACAACCAAATGCGCAAATTTGCCATCGATAGGGATGTAAAATTATGCGGTTCATGACACCAAACTAAGCATCCTACCAAATAATCAAGTCATCGATAGAACAACTTCACTATCTGTATGGATCTTAGCGAAATTGATGCGCAAGACATGAGAAATAACAGTTGCAACATCAATTCCAAGAATATTCGACATGCTCAAACTCGCGAGAGACAAGTTCATAAAGCATTCGATATTTATAAATTTTACCTAAGTGAAAAATAAGCATTTAATCTTTTTCACAATATGATGTTATAAATAATCATAAATAGCATTTATATAAATTGCTAAAGCAATATATGAAAAGGGAAACAACAAAAATATAGCAGGGTTAGGTAAAATATTCAATTTTATCCCAAAATCATATTTAATGCTTAATAGGATTTTTTTTTTTTTTTTTTTTTGAATGGTTTTAAAAACAGTGGACAACTATATGTAGAATATATATAATTCAAGGCACATGACGAAGGATCACCATAAAAATGTAGAATAGGCTCTACGTAGAGTCAAAATGGGGGAAACAATGCATGCCATTCTTAGTTCACAATTGGATTCTCTTTATTATTTTTTAGATGATAAAAAAGTATTAAAATTCAAACACAATGGACAAGTGAGTCCTAGATCTTTAATTCTTCTAATGTCAGTGCATATATTTCATGGGAAACGTAGTTGGTCAATGTTGTATTGCAAAAAGGAATCTAAATATAAGTGGTTGGAGTTATTATACTTAAATTTCAAAAGTCAATCATGTGACAATCTTAATATGAAATATTCAAATACAATTAATGTTTCAAGACAGTTTCGGTTTCTTGATTTTTGTAAAGGCTTCTTCATAAGAAACATGATCTACAATTGGAACCGAAAAAAGTAGAAAGAAAAATAATAATAAAAAAAAAATCGGGAAGGTGATTCCTTTCTAATGACAGTTCTGTTGAAGGATAAAAAACTCTTTCAAGGATTTGTTTTTATTTTTATTTTTTTTCTTTCTCTAATACGAAAACCTTTTCGGTTTTTTTTTTTTTAAACTTTAAGGATAAAGAACTTTTTGAAAATTTCACCAATACAAAAAAAAAAAAAATGATAGCTTCAATGCCAATTAAAGTGGGCTATAATACCAATTGCTAAATTATTTTGTAAAATCAAGACTATTTATTAAACCCAAAAACAATTGATTAATAATCAAAATACCTAACAAATACATTACAAAATAATAACTCTATTAAACAAAAAAACATATCAATTCGTAGTGTATAAAAAACATACATAACATAGATCCGAAATTATTGGCTGTTATTAGTTTCCCAAATCTATAAGGAATGAAATCAAAAAAAAATTAGGGTTGAAGATAGTTATTTTCTTCTCCCTATATTCTACCAAATCCTTATGAAATTGCTATATGATGCTATAAATAATCATAAATAGCATTGATATGTGAAAAGGGAAACAACAAAAATATTGCAGGGTTAAGTAAAATATTCAATTTTGTCCCAAAATCATATTTAATGCTTAATAGGATTTTTTTTTTTTTTTTTAATGGTTTCAAAAACAGTGGACAACTATCTGTAGAATATATATAATTCAAGGCACATGACGAAGGATCACCATAAAAATGTAGAATAGGCTCTACGTAGAGTCAAGACGGGGAAACAATGCATGCCATTCTTAGTTCACAATTGGATTCCCTTTTATTGTTTTTTAGATGATAAAAAAAAATTAAAAATTCAAACACAATGGACAAGTGAGTCTAGGGCTGGTAACGAGCCAAGCTACTCTGCTCTGCCCGCCAGCCTCGAAAAAGCTATTCTGCTCAACAGAGCTAAACGAAATGAAGCCTAGCCCCAATTTAGCTCGATAAATCCTGCCCACGCTCTACGTTCTGCTCTAAATAAAAAGCTCTACCGTCGCCGGACCCATCCGTCGAACGAGGCTTCCACCCCACGGTCTCCGACTCCGCCAGATCCGGCCTCACCGGCGCGATCCCGACCAGCGCCGGAGTGAAATGCCCGCGCCATGTGTCCTGACATCGACAATGATCCTCAAGCCTAGACCAAATGACATGGATGGCAAATGCGTGAATCCTCACCTAAGTTATTAAGGAGGCGTTGAAGATCAAGATCAACAGAGCTCGAGCGAATCCCACGCCGGTCTATCAGGGACTGTACTCCAGATCTCTAGATTTGCCCAGAGCTTTAAATGGTACCCACGATAATACGTAAGGTGCTCATTACTGTGATGTTCCAAAGGTGGATAGCGTGGAAGAAGGTGTCAAGAAGGGACGCCTGGGAAGACATGGATGTCGGGTATGACCCACTGCACGACCTACGATCCCGTGCACAAGAACTGACACAAATATGAGGGTATTAGGCCCCGGTGGAACTGATAGAGGTCAGTAGCCATGAGCTTAGACATGGTCATCGATCTCGAGTAGCATCAGGGCAATGCACTCCGACCCACCGATACGATCAATCTCATCACTTAACTTAGGATCTAATCTCAACCGGGGTATCAGGGGTCCTTTGAGATGGTACTTACTTAACCCAACAAGATCTAAAGTGATACGGCAAAATAAGATCAAGGCGCATCAAAATGGGTTCATGAGGAACACAAGGAGCCTAAGATTCTGATCGCTGCAATCAGACGGCAAATGCCGGAGTGCCACCTCACACCGCTAGGTATGAAAATTCGGGGTCGAATTTGCCGACATGGTGGGCGACTGATCTCCATCCTAAGTAGTTGGTGAAGCTATGGCTCTTGAAATTAATCATGCTAGCCGTAGTCGAGGTGGTGGCCAACTTAACCATGTGCAGCAAGATATTGCCAATAGTTTCAAGGTTACTAATGAGTTTGCTTCTCGCGTATCTTGTTGATATATTATTTCTTTATTTAGATAATTGATTAAACCAATCATGTTTCTTATTCAATGATTTCAGTATCTTATTTCTTCACTCGCAATTTCTACTTGTTTTAATTCTATTTCATAATTCTTCGCCTGTAAGTCAAGTCAAAGAATGGAATTCTCATGAATCCGTAAAGGGAAACAATGTCAAGGAGGTATTTAACAACTTTAGCATCACTGCTAAATCAACTAAGGTAAAACAACCTATAAAAATTATTTCCTTAATTGATGTATTTGTTATCGATTGATTACAAAAGTTAAAAAGTATATGGACTGAAACAGGATTGATTACAAAACAAACTTGCATAGGCTCTAGATCAGCCTGAGCTCGAGGTTAAGCTCGAACTCGCCTCATATGGAAAACGAGTCTAATGAGCCTGGCTGCTTTTTTAAATCAAGCCAAGCTTGAGCCCGATTTTAAACTGCTCAAAAGCCTCGGCTCTGCCTCGAGCTCTCGCCTCATAAATTAACAAGCCTAGTTCGAAATGTTCAAAGCTCGATTCGGCTCGGCTCGTTACCAGCCCTAAGTGAGTCCTAGATCTTTAATTTTCCTTCTAATGTCAGTATATATTTCATGGGAAACGTGTAGTGTTGGTCAATGTTGTATTGCAAATAGGAATCTAAACATAAGGGTTGGAGTTATTATACTTTTCAATTTCAAAAGTCAATCATGTGACAATATTAATATGAAATATTCAAAATATAAATTCAATGTTTCAAGACAGTTTCAGTTTCTTGTAAGGCTTCTGATAAGAAACATGATCTACAATTGTGAAGTGAGAAAAGTAGAAAGAAAATAATAATAAAAAGATTCGAAGGTGATTCTTCTAATGACAGGTCTGTTGAAGGATAAAAACTATTTAAGGATTTTTTTTTTTTTCTCTAATACGAAAACTTTTTCGATTTTTTTTTGAAACTTTAGGGATAAAGAACTTTGAAAATTGCCCCAATACAAAAAAAAAGAAAAAAAAAGCAAAAAAATAGCTTCCAACACCAACTAAAGTGGGCTATGATAATTAATTGCTAAATTATTTTAAAATTAAGAATATTTATTAAGCTCAAAAACAATTGGATCAATAATCAAAAGATCTAACAAATATATTACAAAATAATAACTTTATCAAACAAATACATTTCAATTCAGAGCCAGGTGTAAAACATACTGCATGAACTTAATTGTTGACTCATCGTTTCAACCGTAAGGTGAGATCAAAGAAAACTATGATCAAGACTAAGTATTTCCTTTTCCAAAATGTGTTCTATCAAGCCTTTATGAAATTTTAGGTTCTATTTACTTATATATATATATACTGGAGTTTAGTCTAATAGGCTTATCAAAGCAATGAGAAATATAGAACCATGAGCTCATAGCTAGTTAATATTAAATCATCTCATAATGGCCTATAATTAACATGCACAATTATATAATTAAAATTATAATATGATTATTTTTAATCTATAATTAATAAATTAATTTAACATATGATGCATGCAAACACTTGATTCATTAAACCTAAAAAAAAAGTTTAATATGACTATTGTAATCTAAAGTTAGTTTAGTGTCGATTAAACATATGATCAAACATTGGGGACATTTTTACACTTTTTCCCAAGAAAAACATCTTAAAAGGTAAACCAAAGAAAGTTCATTTTATTCACCATTAACAAACTACAAGTCTACAACCCTTTACTAAAAACGCCGGGAGAAAAAGGAATGAATTAGGAGAATTTTCAAAGCATGTGTAGACCACTTGTTATGAAGTTATGTGAAGTTATGAAGAAAGGATAGATGGAAGTAAAAGTCAATCGTAGACGCATTATAGTTCATGTGTTTGATGTGTGAAAGCAAAGATCTTAGCTGGCCAAAATCTTCATCCTCACGGCTCACAGTCTCAAAAGCCAAAGTCTTCATCCTCATGGCTCACAGTCTCATAAGCACCCTTTTCCCACAGCTAGCATTATGTCACGTAAAGTCTAACCGCCAATATTTTAATTAAGACTTAGGTCTACAGCCTTTTGGAAAACAGCCTAACCATCAAAGGAAAATAATGATGAGATAAGGTGCATAAATGTATCCTCTACTTTGCATCTAAAGTTGGTTCTCAAGATCTCTTTAACTTTTATTTCAGGGTCACTCATGCTCATCAATGCTAAAGAAAGTTATAATCAAAGTTGAAAACTCCTAATACGCAGGCATTTTAATGAGGTTCGAACCATATGTGCCATTTTCTAACGATACATGGTTGAGCTTCATGGAAGTTAACGCCGAAAGATTCTGATCGAAAAGTTCAAATACAAATCTTATTATACGGCAAAAATTATGACATTTGTACACCTGTCCTTAAAGAATCACTTGGTACGCTAGATAACAATAAGCAATGTACGCATCTTTAAAGAACAGTTTTCTTATATTCGATTTTATTATCGAATATGCAAAAGGAAAAACTTAGATAAATTTGAAGAACTTCAAATTCATTTATATTTTATGATTGACTGTTTAAAATTTTAAATTTCTACAAACAAATGAAATAAAATATTGTATTGATTCGCAAGTCAACAATATCTCAACACGTATAATTAAGATTCTTAAATAAGATTATCTCAGTTCTCTAACAATGTCTATCTCAACAACTCCTCGCAGGTTATGTTTATTTAAAAATCGGGACCAGCATGAACGTAACGAAGGGACCATAATAAGGAAAATAAAAATTTGGTTTTTTATATTTGTCAAACATGTAATAAAAGCATAAAAATAAGGTAAATATATGGTGGAATTGATGGAATAACACAAACAATGCACAACCGTAATTTTATCCTCTTATGAGAACCTAATAATAACCTCAATCAAATGGGCAAACGACACTTACCCAAATCAACAAGTATATGAATACCAATAGTTTTAGCATGAAAAACCTTCTCAATGTGAGAAATAAAAATCATAGGACCCTTAGGTCACTTAACACCTCCACTAATATAATTAATGGGTTACACAATTCTCTCTAGATAAAACTAGAGGCATACATCAATCATATCTCAAAACAATTAATTTTGGCAAATGCAACAAACTTTCATAAAACAAATTGAGAGATCTTACCAATCAAAATCACTATTCCCGAACATAAAAAGCTACTATTTTGAACTCCAACCCCAATCTCCACCGTTCAAAATGAAGATCAATGAGTTAAGAACGTGCTCGCCTAAAAACAACTCAATCAGGCCACAGAATGGCCTCGATCGGAGCTGATGATGAAAAAAATGTCTAGGTAGAAAAACTCACCAAAACATAGGCATTGTTCTAGACTCGAAGTGACTACCGCCCGTAACTCCAAATATAATCTCCACCATTCAGATTGAAGAGCAATGAGTCACAAACCTCTCCTTTAAATTTCAGGTTGATCTAATTACATACGAATCGAATCGACCTTTATGAAATCTGGGCTGCAAAGAGAAAATACAAATTCTCCCTCTTCTTTTCTCTCAAAAAACCGGTGGCTCTCTCCCCTTTCTCTCGCCCCTGCGGCTGAACTTATAAAAAAAAGAAGGGTTTCTTCCCTTTGATATAAAGTCCTAAGAGGCCTTAAACTTTAGGCTCATAAGTTAGGCCTTCCACATGAGGAAAGCCCAACAAATCTCCCTTTCCGATTATGGAGGGACTCACCATCCTGGCAATCGAACAATAAACTCCAAGCTTCTCCCTTGGTAGTGACTTCGTTAACATATCCGAGCCATTGTGATCGGTATGTATCTTCTGAATCTCAAACAAGTTGTCATTGAGAGCATCTATCATCCAATGATACCTCACATCAATGTGCTTTGATCTTGCATGAAAGGTAGAATTCTTACTAAGGTGAATGACGCATTGGTTATCACAATATACTACATAGCGCCGTTTTGTAACGCCGCCCCTGGGTGGCTTATGGACGCCACACGACCAGACTCTTTAACCTGCTTTTTCAAATATTATGACCACTTCATATATAATTTCATAATGAAATAAAACTTGTAATACGACCAATGAAGAGCTTAACCTGTTCATGTACATACATTCTTGAGTCCCCTTTACTTATACTTACACAAGTTCCATTATCTCCAAAATATTACATTTACATTACAAATAGAGTCAAAACCCTACATGTGGTTTACTCCTAATACTGTGTTAGCCCTGGCAAATGCGAATACCCGAACGCCCCTCTTCAAGATTTACACTCCATAAAACACCCATACTAAGCTAATAGCTTAATGGGAAACAGATAATCATATATATGACCACATATAGTGGTCTACAATTACAAAAGATATATATAGACTACCATATATCGATTATCAAGATCTCTCGAGGAGTACAAAACATAAATCTTAAAATAAAAGGGTACCCATAGGTACATTACACAGTAAAACTGAATTATGTCATAGCATAAGAGCTTATTACTTTACTTTCTTATGGTTCATTATTCAGATTCTTATTATATAAATGTTTGTCTGTATAGACCAGTAATAATGAATGAGAGGGACACAATACAATAGGTACCCGAAGGTACTGCATATCACTAATAGACGTGCTCGCAAATACTTAAAACAAAGAGCGTCGGTAGAAGATCACGCAGAGTGCCAAGCACTAAACAAACGTGCCTGTCACACAAAACAAAAGTGTTGTAACACTAGACAAGAGTGTCGAAGCACTAAACAAACGTGCCTATTCATTCACTATCCAGTCTCAGGAAGGCCTACAATTACATGTGTTTTGGAGCAGATTATTATTACATGTGTTCAAGTCATAACTATCATGCATTAACAATGTATTTTGCCCAAGAGGTCAAATTAATGGGAAATGTTCTTCCCACCCAGAAACAGATTTTTCACCTTCACTTGTACAATTTTCTTGGAACAATAGGGGATGAATTTGATTACATTTACTTCTTGTTAATTATTCTACAAGAAGTATAGATTAAACAGAAATTAGAATCACTCAATTTGGATGAGTAAAACTCAACTTATGACCCAAACACTAAGACTGTACCAAAATCAGAACAGATTTCAAAACTCCACTTCCAGAATTTTCTGGGCACAACAGGGGCTGAATTTGCTTACACTCCCTTCTTGGAAATTATTCTACAAGAAGTCTAGTTTACCCAAAAATTAGAATCACTCAATTCTGGACTTCACCCAGCTCAAGATATGACTAAACACTAAGGCTGGTCTGGTTGCCATTCAACCGGAGAACTCGGAATTGAATTCAATTCCGCCTATTGTTCCATAATTTGACATGGTGGTCTTCTGGATATTTAATGCTACTGGTCTTAGTATTCTCCTCCAATTGGAATCATTCCATTTGGAGGTCTCTAGGCCAAGATATGACCAAAACAAAAACATGGATCTTAGAACAATTTTGACAGCAATCCCTTAATATACCTACATGTTTATTTACACATTTTTAGTCCTTATCCATGGACAATTCCAAACCAAACAAAAACAAGATCAAAACCAACTCAAATCAACCAAAAACAACACAAAGGAGAGATGAGTTTGGATACTTTTCCAAACCATTTTCCATACTCTCCATACCAAAAGAGATATTCCATACCTTAACTCTCGCACTTTCAAACCAAGTTTTTCCTTTCTTCTTCACTGGAGACGAAGTTCCCCAAGCAGGCTTCTTCTTCTCCCCACAAATGTGTTCCCAAATTCTCTCTTCTTAGCCAAAAATGGAGAATGTTTCTCCTATAAGTCATTTTATGGTCTTAAGGCCAATTTGGCCCTAATTTTTCCCCTTTGCTTTCAAGTCCTTCCTTTTCATTCTATTTGCACTTCAAACTTATCAATATTCTATCTTAACATATAATCTTCTTAACTTATGTCATTTGAGTCCTGATTTTACAAATTACCATTTTACCTTTGACTCTTGGCTTAAGTCCGATTTTATCATTTTTCACTATTTGCACTTAATTTCGGGAAAAATACAAAATTTACTTTAATAAACTACTAGGGTATAATTTGGTGTGTTACACTACTTCTTAAACCAGAGTTCCTTCATGAAACGCTTCATCCACAACTCTTTACATGCTTCTGTCGCTGCAACGTACTCCGCCTCTGTTGTAGAAAGTGCAACACATTTCTGTAGTCTTGATTACTAAGACACAGCACCTCCTGAGAATGTCATCAAGTAGTCTTGTAGACTTTCTATTGTCCACATCCCCTGTCATGTCTGAATTAGTGTAGCCAACAACTACTGGTTTCCCACTTCCAAAAGTGAGTTTCAAATTGGAAGTGCCTCGCAAATATCTCATAATCCACTTGACTGCCTCCCAATACTATCTTCCTGGATTAGATTGAAAACAGCTAACAACACCAACTACATAAGCTATGTCTGGTCTAGTACATACCATGGCATACATCAAACTTCCTACCGCCGAGGTACACGAACTCTTCCTACGCCTTCCTTCTCTATCCAGAAGGTTATGTCTGCTGCTTAGCTTAAAGTGACTAGATAGAGGAGAACTAACCACCTTAGCTTAGCTCATGTTAAATCTTTCAGAACCTTTCAATATATTGCTCCTGTGACAAATACAGCTCTTTCTTGAGTCTATCTCGGCCAATTCTAATGCCAAGAATTTTCTTTCGTTGCCCCAAATCCTTCACAAAGAAAGATTTACTTGTGAATTCTTCTTCAAATTCTATCAATTTTTTGAAACATTTCTATCAGCAATCAAGATATCATCAACATAGAGCAACAATATAACAAAATCATCATCAAAGAATTTTTGCACAAATACACAATGGTCAGAAGTAGTTTTTCAATAGCCTTGCTCCCCCATAACTGAATCAAACTTCTTATACCATTGCCTCGGTGCCTGTTTCAAGCCATAAAGACTCTTCTTCGGCTTACACACATAATATTTTTTCCTTTTACTATGAAACCCTCTGATTGTTCCATATAAATTTCTTTGTCTAAATCACCATGGAGAAATGCAGTCTTAACATTCATATGCTCAATCTCCAAATCAAGACTTGCTGCCAAGCCCAAAACTACACGAATAGGCTTAACAGTAAGAAAAAAAATCTCATCAAAGTCAATACCTTTTCGACCGAACCCTTGACATAATCTAGCTTTCTTTGTAACGTAGTTATGAAGTGTGTTCTTTGCTTACTCGTAAACCCACTTGTTCTTCAAAGCTCTATTTTTCGCAACTCGACAAGTTCAAAAGAATGATTCTCATGCAATGACTTCATCTGATCTTGCATAGCATCAACCCACTTCATCTTATTTTCATCTTCCATGGCTTCCTCATAACTTTCAGGTTCTCCCCCATCAATTAGTAATAAATAATCATCAACAGAATACCCCAGGTGGAAGGATGCCTACTTTGTGAGACTTCCCAAGTAGAATACCTAATGGAGCATCTGCTACTAGAGTCGCTCATGAAAATCATCATCCATCTCGACCTGTGTGGGAGTTTCAACATCACCGATGTCATGTTGGTCATTATGTGCTTCATCTTCAACCTATGTAGGAAGATCTGTCAAAGGAACTGGATCCAAGTCAATTAGATCATCACTATACTGAGACTCTATTGCATCAATCTTCTCAATGTGTTGTATGGTATGATCTTCCATAAACACAGCATCTCGACTTCTTACAAGTTTTTTCTGCATTGGATCATAAACTCAGAACTAAATTCATCCCGACCATAGCCAATAACACACAAGGTCTCTGTCTGGAAGATCGCTTAATTCTCATCTTGGAAATACGACAAAGCCTGTATCCAAAGACACGCAAGTGATCATAAGTGATTTCATTATCTGACCAAATTCTATCTGGAACATCGAATTCTAAAGGAACACATGGTGTAAGATTGAGAACATGTACAACAGTATTCAAAGCCTCATCCCAAAAGGATCTTGGCAACTATGACTACAAAAGTAAACATCTTACCCTTTCTACCAGTGTCTTGTTCATTCTCTCAGCCAACCCATTCAATCGGAGGAGTTCTGAGAGGTGTCTTTTGGGATGTTCGAATACCATGTTACTACAATACCACAAAGGACTAGGAATACTCACCCCCATTATCCTCTGCTCCTGCAAGATTTAATTTTCACCCAGATTGCCTCTGACAAGAGCATGAAACCTGCTTAAACACATCTAACACTTATCCTTCTTCAAGTTATAAACCCAAATCTTTCTGTGACTCATCTATAAAAGTCACAAAATATAGAGATCCACCAAGTGTTTTTGTTTTCATAGGACCACACACATCAGAATACACTAAATCAAGCATACTTGGCGTCCTTGTATGGCGATGTGTCTTGAATGCAACTCTAGTTTGCTTTCCTGCTAAACAATGAGCACACCTCTTCAAAGATCCCTTCTTCATACTAGAAAGAAGATTCTTCTTAGACAAAATCATCCAACCCTTCTCACTCATGTGACCGAGTCTCTGTTGTGCTGCAGCCTTCACTCAGCATCATCATCCACTCGCATCATAATGAAATCAATTACTCCTCGCCGCATTAAATACAATGATGAACACTTCTTCCTTACTACCACCATAGAACCTCCGGTGAGCTTCCACTAACTATCGTGGAAAGGTGTTGTAGAACCCTTCATCATCAAGCCTCGTGGGAGATTAAATACATGCGAATATCTGGAATGTGTTTAACATTCTTTAAAAACAACATAGTACCATTGCTGGTCTCCAAACGCACATCTCCCAGACCAATGGCTTTAGCTGAGCCATCATTACCCAACCTAACACTTCCAAAATCGCTGCATGTGTAGGATGTAAAGAAATCTTTCCTGGGGTGTACCATGGATTGAGGCACCGCTGTCAATCACCCAACTAGTCTCCTGGTAAGCAAAGTTAACAACATCACTGGTCATAAACACAAGGAATTTGAAGTGGTAAAGGGCAACTCTATCATCTTCACCACCATTGTCATTCTTCTTCCTTCACTTTCCCTGTTTCATATCTCTCTTCAATTGAGACACATTCTTATATGTCCTTTCAAAATGGCAAAGAGTGACACTCAACATCGCAAACTTGTTAGTCTTTTCTTTTGCTTCTATCTCTCGTTCTGACTCTACTCTTACTCCTCCCCTCATTTTAGTAACTGTGGACATCCGACTCGTGAAGAAGAACCCTGTGACTTTCTTCTCATTTCTTCATTCAGAACACAACTCTTAACCAAATCCATAGTTATCGAACCATCTGGGGTTGAGTTAGACAAAGAAGTTCTAAATGTCTTCCATGAGTCCGGCAATGTACCAAGAAGCCACAACCCTTGCACCTCTTCCTCAAACTTGATATTCATTTCAACCAACTAATTAATAATACCTTGGAATGTATTCAAGTGATCTATCATAGGAGTTCCATCTTGATACTTCAAACTAATCATCTTCTTGATTAGAAACAATTTATTGTTACGCTCTTCGATCATATAACAAGCCGAGCTTGTTCCATAGACTCTCAAGGTGGTTTCTCTTCACTAACATGATTGAGAACATTATCATCTACCCACTGTCTAATATAGCCACAAACCAGTCAATGAAGCAAATTCCATTCTGCATCAATTTTATTTTCTGGCTTTTAAGAAGCAAACACAAGCAAATAATAATCCTTCACATACAATAAGTCTTCCATTTTTCCTTTCCAAGCAGGATAATTGGAACCATTCAAAGTGATCATTCTACTTGTATTGGGCTGTTGTTCTACACAAGACACAAATTATCTCAAACCAACGCTCTCCTGATACCACTTTAATGGATAAACACAACAATGCACAACCACTTTATCCTCTCAGGAGAACCACGTGAACCTCAATCAAATGGGCAACCACAATTCTACTCCAAATCAACAAGTAAATGAACACCGAACAATTTTAGCATGGAAAACCTCGTCAATGTGGAGAAGGAAAACTACGATCCTTAGGGCCACTTAACACCTCTACTAATATAATTACTGTTACACAATTCTTCTGGGATAAAACCAGGTATACATCAAATCATATCTCAAGACAATTAATCTTGGCAAATGCAACAAACTTTCATAAAACAAATAGAGAGATCTCACCAATCAGAATCACTATTCTCAAACACAAAACGCTATTGTTCCGAACTCCAACCCCAATCTCCACCATTCAGAATGAAGATTAATGAGTTAAGAACGTGCTCACCCAAAACAACTCTAATCACCTCACAAAATGACTCGACGGAGCTGCTAATGATCAAAAACTGCTCGAAAGTAGAAAACTCAATTAAAAACATACATTGTTCTCTGAATTTAAGGACGATCGTCCAAACTCCGAATCCAATCTTCACCGTTCCTATCGAAGACCAATGAGTCACTAACCTCTCCTCCAAATTTTAGATCGATCGGACCACAAACGAAGCAAGATCGGACCTTTGATGAAATCTGGACAGTGAATAGAAAAACACAAATTTTCTCTCTTCTTCTCATTCTCTCTCAAAAACCGATGGCTCTCTTCTTTTCTCTCACTCTCTTGGTGGCTCTATTCTCTTAAAAAAAGAATAAGGGTTTCTTCTTCCCTTTTATATAAAGGCCTAATAGGCCTTAAACTTTGGGCTTTTAAGTTAGGCTTTCCACGTGAGGAAAAGCCCAACAAGAATAGTAAACCAACTTTTAAGCCAAAAATGCCTTTCATGTGGGCCCACATGCTCATCTCTTCTCCCTCCTCTCTCTTGGATCACCCTTCCCTCCCTCCTAACATTCCTCACGCCCTCATGTGGTTCCACCTGCTCATCTTTCTCTCTCCTCTCTCTTGGATCATCCCTCCTTTTTAGGATAAGGTACATAAATGTCCCTAGTGTTTGGCCATAAGTTTAACATGGCCCTTAAACTATTTTCAGGTTAACCGGTACCCCTAAAGTTTATTCCGTAGCTCAAAAATGCCCTACCATCAAGGAAGTTACCAAATGGACAAATGGCTTTCTAACGATGTTGACGTGGACACCTTAAGTAGAAAAGTTTGTTTATCTGTAACGTTTACACATGTTAAAGCTATTAAATACCAAACGCCCCCCAAAAAAAGGATAATTTGATACCTAATTAGAAGCCCTAATTCGCTCCCGACAGATTAAATTTTTTCCCTAATTTGGAGATGATGAATCTGCATAAATCGCGTAGTTTGAAAAACCCACTTCCCAACGTGAAACCATGTAGAAGCCCATGAATCCTAAGATTCTCCAATTCAATACCAATATCAAACCCTAGAGAAAGATTTTTCAATAAAATTTCCCTCCCTTTCAAAACTATTGATTTCTTCCATAAGAGATAGTTTTGAATCATCTTCAAGCTTCATTAGCGAGACGCCGCATGATGCAGATTATGAGGAGTAGATTGTCTTCTGCTATGGCTATTGAGCTAACCTGTGGACATCTTGGGAGGAAAGCAACCCAAGCAAGAGTTCTTCTACAATCAATTTTTTCCGAGAACTCAAATCAAACTCCTTTCTTGAAATCGGCTTGGTTTTCTTTGTGATTCTGTGTTAACAGTTGAACAATCAACAAATCCCCTTACAACTTACGGATGTGGATGACAAATTCCCTTAAAACTTCTTCAAGATTTGGAGAAATTTCGATCAACTCTTAGCATATTTTTTGGCATTGTTGATCTCCAA
Source organism: Tetrastigma voinierianum (assembly GCA_016808115.1). Classification (NCBI taxonomy): domain Eukaryota; kingdom Viridiplantae; phylum Streptophyta; class Magnoliopsida; order Vitales; family Vitaceae; genus Tetrastigma; species Tetrastigma voinierianum. The sequence goes on along the minus strand of JAEQBH010002159.1, from coordinate 3,407 downwards.
ATTAGGGTAAATTATGGCTTAAAATGTATTTGATGTCAGATAAAATTAGGGGATTTCGGTAATCAAAGAGCTTTAACGTGTTTAAACATTACAGCTCAGCAAATTTTTTCCACTTAAGTTGTCCACGTCAACATTGTTATAGAGTCGTTTGTCCATCAGGTAACGTCATTGACGACTGTGGACATTTTGAGTTACTAACAACCTTAAAGGGCACTCCGCCAACCCTCGAAATACAAGGTCGTTTTGTGACATACGCCAAACACCGTGGGCATTCATGTACCTTATCCCCCTCCCTTTCTCCTCTCCTCTCTCTCTCATCCCTAGCTAACCTCTCATTGGAGTTACAACACTAATGTAACACTCTTATAACACTAATGTAACACTCTTAAAGCACTAATATAAAACCCTTCAAGTAGTAATGTAACACCCTTAAAATTATTATAAATAAATATATCAGTGTTTTAAGAAATACATTAATATGGTAATTAATATATTAGTGATATTATAGAGAGAAGAGAAGATAGATAAAGGATATAGTCTCATATGAGTATTTCTCAGATTATTCTTATCACTGGCATGTTATTTATTTTTTTATTGTTTTATTACATTTGACAAATACGATGAACCAAATTTCTATTTTCCTTTAATCCCTTCACCGATTTAAACACAATTTCCAAAAAAAAATAAGAAAACAAGATACTTGTATTTTGTTTCATTATAAAAACAAATATAATTAAAGTTAATTAAAATTTTAAAATTATTTATTTTATATAGTGTAAGAAAATAAATGAAATGAGTTTGAAAAGGCATATCTAAAATACTACATTGACATCAAAATTATTGTCTTCATTTTTTCCCTTCTTTAAAATTTCCAAGAATCAAACATAATTTAAGAATTTTATTCTATTGGATAATAAAACGTAAACAAATCAGTTAATCTTACACCAAAGATGTCACTAAAAGCTATTGAAGTTATATAAATGAAGTGGAACGGTTATTGATCATTTCTTTTTTTTTTCTTTTTTTTTTTTATGAAACATGGTAATCTTGAAAAACAAATTTTATAATATTTTTACAAAAAATTTGATTGCAAATATTTGATTCCATATTCCATATATCACTCTTACTTAAACCCTAAAGGTAGCTCCGTTGATGCGGTCTTGGGTTCGTTCTTTAAGGGTTTCTAGTTCGAGTCATCTTAAGACTATATGGGATTAAGACTTGGACACCCATGGTAATAAAAAAATATTGCTTAATTAAATAATCATCAATTATTGATCATACATACCCTATATAAAGGTGATAAAACACAAAATTTCCAGCCCTTGAGGCATGACTCAAGTGGTAAATAGGTGAAATGGGTTCACGAGAAATGTCATATTCGACCCAGAACAAAAGCACTACAACAATGTAATATATGAATAGAAATTAAAAACACAAATTTGGTAATAAATGGAAATGGAAATTTAAAATATATGCTGTTTTAATTTCTTTTACTCATCAATATGGGATTTTAGTTATAATGCAAAAGATGTACAAAAGACATAATTTCAAACAAAATAGTGCTCGGCGATTTAAGAGTAACATCTTACTTAAAACAAACACAACGCCTTACGAGGGACGAATATCATACTGGGTTTATAAGACTTTTTTTTCCAAATTTCAGACATTTTCAAGGTTACTTATATTTTCTGATTTTGTCCCTTAATCCAACTTTCAAAAACTTAATATCATACATAGTATACATGGGCATGGTGGTTTTCTCTAAGGCATCAAGTTCGACTGTCCTGGTTTTTGCGTGGCTGTTCATGGATTGAGCCCCGCAAGCTGGGAAGCCATATAAGATGTTCTGGTTTTGACATTAATCTATACATAGGCATGCCCGTCGCGAATTCAGTTGCTGACATTGTATCATCTGTTGGATCCTCTAATGGCGGATTATGACCATCATCATTGTCCACATCTGCAGATGATACCTTCGACGCTACGAGGAGAGTACTCAGCATGAGCATGACGAGGAGAGTCATCGACATCTTTTGAATCGAAGAAGCTGCCATGTTGAATGGTCCGATCCAAATATTTTTTGTTGAAAAATGTTTGGTTAGTGAAGAGATGGTGGGTGAGATTTTATAAGGGAGGGGATTTTGGGTGTCGTTGAAATTGATGGGAAATCATTGTTTTGATGGTTATTTTGGGGTTTGGTTTTGGTGTTGAATGGCTATTATTATTATTATTATGTGTTGGAGATTTGGTCAATTTCAATTCCTAGAATTGTGGTTGGCCATTTGTTGTAATTGCTCCAAATAGCAACTGCTTACAAGAGATGAAAATAAATACATCTTTCTTTTTGCAACATGTAAAAAAAAAATTAAGAGTAAAGAAATTATTTCTAAAATTCTAAATATATGTTCTTAAGGACGGGCTCAAGTGATGAATGAAGATACGTGTAGATGGAACTTAGCATGAGCTTAGGAAGGGCATATGCCCCCCACCCTCAAATTTTTTATCCAACTAGGAATGCCCCCTAAAAACCTACTATGCACTTCACCATTGAAAAAAAAAGAAGAGATTTTTCCCCACAAGCTTTAACCAAAAGTCAACTTTCCATATTGTAAACCTAAATAGAATCATAACATATGTAGTAGTTTTATGGGGAAAATATGTATAAATGTCCTTGACATTTGGTCGAATGTCCAATCTCACCCTTAATGTTTTTTTTGGGTCCAACCCCATCCTTAACGTTTCTATCGTAACACACTTATGCCCTTGTCATTGACGGAATCCACAGATAGGCAAATGGGGCGGTAACGTTGCTAACGTCGCACCCCTCGTGTACGTTTTTAGTTGATGTGGTAGCTTTGTATGTAATTCATCAAACCCAAAGATTGTTTTTGATAAAAATACTCCCATTGCTGTTCCCAAAACCCCTCGCCCTAATACTTCCCTTGCACTTGGATTCCTAAACGTTAAGCTCTCACCCCATCAAATTCTCCCTCTTAAACCTAGCACAAGTTCTAAATCGAAACCCTAATTTCACTTTGTTTCGTCTCTTTCTCACTATCAAATAGTTTTAATCTATTTTATGATTGAATGGGCGAATCAAAACCCTAGTTAGTAAATTTAGAAACTAAAGCAATTCTTTATCAAAGTAGAATCTAAAAATTATTGTCAAGTTGTGAGAATAATTAAGATCTAAAGATTGTTGACGGAGTTTGTTTGAAAAAGGTGTCGCTTGAGACAAAAACAAGCAAACTGATGTCGCATTTAGAGACAATTCACTTATTACACTACTTCTTCTGCTTTTTGTGAAGTCGCAAGATTTTGTTTTTGTTTTTAATATTATTGTTACGTTTGCTTGTTATGTAGTAAAGATAAAGTTTTTCATTTTAAGGTGTGTGCTTTAGGTT